>CAUYSK010019476.1:0-52927 GCA_963575035.1 Avahi laniger | reverse complement strand
TGATTTGGACATGCCTCTAGCAATTTACTAGATGTTTGTGGTCAGTTTCTTTATCCTGTTGAAGATGTTTCCTTCAATTCTGAGTTTACAAAGAGGCTTTTCTCAGGAATAAATATTGAATTTTATCAAAAGCTTTTTTGGAGCCGGGCGCAGTGGCTCACGCCTATAATTCCAGCACTCTGGGAGGCCGAGGCGGGCAGATTGTTTGAGCTCAGGAGTTCGAGACCAGCCTGAGCAAGAGCGAAACCCCGTCTCTACCAAAAATAGAAAGAAATTAATTGGACAGCTAAAAATATACATAGAAAAAAAATTAGCCGGGCATGGTGGCACATGCCTGTAGTCCCAGCTACTAGGGAGGCTGAGGCAGTAGGATCACTTGAGCCCAGGAGTTTGAGGTTGCTGTGAGCTAGGACGATATCACGGCACTCACTCTAGCCCAGGCAACAGAGTGAGACTCTGTCTCAAAAAAAAAAAAAAAAGCTTTTTTGGGGGGCCAACTATTGAGAAAATAGGTTAAATGGGGGAGAATAATCATGTAATGTAATGAATTAATATATAGTAATAGCTCTTCTGATGTTGGATGGTTCTTAGATTTCTGGAAGGTACCCTACTAGGTCATAGTATATTATTATTTTCAATATTTCTGAACTTTAAAAAATGATTTATGTATCATATTTGTTTGTGAGACGGATCCATAGGCGTCCCTTCTGTATGTATTTGTGTCATGCTTTCAGGGTTATGTTACTTTATAAAATGAATCAGGAAGCTTTCTGTCTTTGTCACTGCTCTGGAAATACTGACAATCACTGAGAGTGCTCTAAATGTCAAATGTTAGGCTAAGCACTTTATATGCATTATCTCCAGAATCACCACCTCCAACTTTATGAGATAGATTCTACTTTATTCCCCTACTTTCAGATGAAGACATGAGACTTAGGGAGTTTAAGTATGTTGCCTAAGGTTGCAGAGATAGTAAGTATTGGAGCTGGAACTGAAAACACTTCCAATTTCAAGGTTTCTTTCTTTTTATATCTTAACCATTATATCATCTTCTGTGTCCTTTTTTATGTCCTGCCTTTTTAACCTATTATGGAGTAAAAATGTAGGTTAAAGTTTGAGTATTATTGTGCTTTTATTGGATTTTCCTGAATTTTTAAAAACTAGCTATTACTACATATGTATCAATCTTTATTTGGAAATAATTTTAAACTTACATAAAAGCTGCAAGAATATGACCTGTGCAAAGAGCATCTGTTTACCTTTTACCAGATTCATCTACTTACCATTTCACCCCATCTGGTCATTTGCTCACCACCCCCAAATACACATTCAATATTCTTCTGAACCATTTAAGACTCACATGCATAAATAATAGCCCTTTGTCCTTAAATACTTAGTGTGTATTTCTCCAAAGTAGGGATACATTCTTATATAACCACAATAGGGCTTTATCAACTTCTGTAAACTTAACATTGATACAAAACTTTACCATCTGTATTCCAGTTTTGTCAATCGACTGGATGTTATTTAAAGGGTTGCCCCCTGTCAGTACAGGATCGTTTCATTGTTATGTTTCTTTAGACTCCCTTAATCTGGAGCATTTCCACAGACTTTGTCTTTATGACATTGACGTTTTTGAAAAAATGCAGCATCCACTCGCCCTCATTTTTTAAATAAAGCATTTCTCATTTGGGTTTGTCCGATGTTTCCCCAGGATCAGATCCAGGGTATGCAGAACTGGTTGGCATACCACATGAGTGAGGCTTGTCCTTCCCAGCTTATCGTATTTCAAAAGACCCATCTGCTCCTCATTGGTGATGTTAATTTTGATCACCTGTTCAAGATGTTGCCTCTTAAGTTTTGACCTTTCGGTGTGACTCAAAAGGAACATATCATTGGATTTTGTTCCTTGTAGGGTTTCTGCATGATTCATTATCAACGGCTATTCACTTTATAACTCTGAACCACTAGCAGTACTCCCTATTGGGCCACAGGGCAGCAGGCAGCTATGGCATGACCTAGAATCCCCCAGCCAGCCTCAGGTATTGGCTGAACAGACACAGAGGCGTCCAGCCAAGGAGGCTGGTCTCAGCCAGTTAGATTCCACAAGGGTTGGTGTCATGGTCCCAAAGCCCTGGAACCTAGAAAGCTCCAGCAGAGCCTGAAGAAGAAACTCTCATGTCACCAAGATATTTAAACCTCTGGAGCCCCCAAGATTTGCATGGCCCAGAGAGGTTTCTTTCACGTAGCAGTGCTAGGGCTTAGCTCAGTGCTTCACAAATTTGTTAAAATGTGCACTCTTGGACCTAGGAGACGTTCTCCTCAGATCTCTGAGGGTGGGGCACCAGAATCTGCATTTTACAAGTATCCAGGTGATTTTTTTTTTTTTTTTTTGAGGCAGAGTCTTACTCACTGGTCTGGGGTGAGTGCCATGGCGTCAGCCTAGCTCACAGCAACCTCAAACTCCTGGGCTCAAGCAATCCTTCTGCCTCAGCCTCCCGAGTAGCTGGGACTACAGGCATGCGCCACCACGCCCGGCTAATTTTTTCTATATATATTTTTAACTGTCCAATTAATTTCTTTCTATTTTTTGGTAGAGACGGGGTCTCGCTCTTGCTCAGGCTGGTCTCAAACTCCTGAGCTCAGAACAATTCGCCCGCCTCGGCCTCCCAGAGTGCTAGGATTACAGGCGTGAGCCACCGCGCCCGGCCATCCAGGTGATTTTGATGAACACAACTTTGAGAAATACTGCTCTGTATCTGTTCTAAAGAATCCAGGGCAGAGGAGAGGGGCATGAACTTGAACGGAGCAAAACAAATACATCTTTGTTTTCCCTAACTTCTAACTAACATTTAGTGTTCAGTTCTGAATGTATGCAAAAAACTACAGCAGAATGAACAGTCCTGCTAACCATGTCACACACAGAAACTAGATATTCCAGAACTCATTACAGTGACTGCAAATATCTCAAAATACTGTTTCAATTCTTCACCTTTCAAAATTATGGTAGTTATGAGAAGTGCCGCTAGATTTATTATTTAATCTATTAAAAAGCATATGTATTACTGTATCACAAATCATTTTGATAACTATTTTGACACAACTATTTTCCTTTATAATCCTGTGTATTTTATTTTATGCACTTAAAATATTCTGAGAAGGGGTCTCCAGGGTTTGCTAGACTGCCCAAGGCGTTCAAAGGCAAAGAAAGTGACCCACATACTCCAGATTTCTGAAGCACTTGGACCTGCCTGTCTCCTTCCCCAGGGTGGGAACACTGCCTCTGCAGGATGGAATGCTACAGGGAGGACAACACACGGCACATCTCCGGAAGAGATGGGACTCTGGGCAGTAGCTGCTTACTACCAACTGTCGTGTGAGGATCTTTCAAATGATTAAAAAGTTACCTACTTAACTTTTATCTTCACTGAATACTTAACTGAAATGGGGGGAAAAAACCCAACACCAAAAAAGTTGTGAGTCTCACAGAGCAAGACACTTCCTGTACCTTGTTAAAAGCACATATGGTGAGGTGCAAAGACAGGAATACACGTGGGAACTGACAAAAGCAACGAAGACTAAGCAAAAAAAAACAAAACCTCCACCCAGGGACCCCAGAAGAATAACTCTGAAAATGAGTTTCGCTTTCTGATGATGTGTAACATGGGTGGCACAAAGTAAAGGGCACAAAGAAGTGTATAGCTAAATGATTATTTTCACATGTGTACGTTCTCATAACCACCACCTGCACCAAGACAGAAAAAAGATTCATTTTCCCAGTTATTACCCCATCACACCCCAAAGGCAACCACCATCTTGACGTCTATCACCACAGGTTAGTTGTACCTGCTCTTGAACATCACAGAAATGAAATCATGTCACTTGTATTCACTTGAGTCAGGCTTTTTGTCCTTCAGCATTCTGTCTGGGACGTGCATCCATGTTACTGGTGTAGCAGTAGTTCATTATTTTTCATTATCATGTCCTTAGGATGACTATCACAATTTATGTATTCATTCTTCAGTTTATGGACATTGGGATTGTTCCTGGTTTTTGGCTATTAATAATAAAGCCACAGCTGGGCATGGGGGTTCACACCTGTAATCTCAGCACTTTGGGAGGCTGAGGTGGGAACATCACTTGAGGCCAGAAGTTCAAGACCAGCATGGGCAACATAGCAAGACCCTGTCTCTACAAAAAATAAAAAAATTAGCTGGGTGTGGTGGTATGCGCCTGTAGTCCCAGCTACTTGGGAGGCTGAGGCAGGAGGATCTCTGGAGCCCAGGAGCTCAAGGTTACAGTGAGCTATGATCCTGCCACTGCACTCCAGCCTGGTGAGACTTTGTCTCAAAATAAAATAAAGCCACTATGACCATTCTTTTGTCTGTCCTTTGGTGGATACAAACACTCATTTCTGTTGGGTACATACATCCTGGGACACAGAGAGTACACACACTCAGTTTCAGTAGATACTGCCAGTTTTCCAAAAGGGATATACCAATTTATACTCATAGTAATACATATAAGAGTTCTAGTTGTTCCACATCCTCTAACCAAACTTTTAGCATTTCAGTCCTTTTAATTTCAGTGGTTCTGGAGTGGGTGTACTAGTACCTAAGTGTGGTTTTAATTTTCAATAAATCCTATTTTAAGTGTGACCTATTTTACAAAGGGTTTCAGAGACACAGAAACTTTGTCTCCAGCATTTGAAGGTAACAATGAACCCAGAACACATTTATTTGATATCAACAGCAAGTTAGGAACACTGATGAGTACACTTTCCAGATAACTTAACACTGCAAACATCCACACTTATTTTATGCCTTTTTAGGTAAATGTGTGTTAAAAGACATGGAGAGTAATGAACTCAAATCCTTCTATGCTGCAGATGTGCCTGTACATGCCCAGTGGTGAGTGAGTCCTGAGACTAAGAAATCCTGAATCATTGCTGCATCAAATTCCAAAGCCCACAAAAGCTTCCTGTCACCTTCATTTTCTTTCTTTTTTTTTTTTTTTTACAATTCCACTTATATTTGTGGGATGTGAAGGAAGAAGACAGAATCTGGCCAGAATATTTTGAGAATTTAATCAAAATCCATAGGTATAACACCCTGATTTTATTTGAATGTTCTCAAATATTTGACTTTAAGCAGGGAATTCACATAATGTAATGTGGATTACATTATGCAAATGAGATGGATAGTTTTATGTAATACCTGTGATTTTGCATACAGTCTCTCCCAGAGTGAATTCAAAAAATGAATGAATGCATTTAAATTGATTATATTTCAGTTCCTAGGTTAAATTGCTGAGATAACACTGGCAGTAGGGAAAGTGGATTAAAAAATAAAAAAAAAACTAGGCTGGGCACGGTGGCTCACACATGTAATCCTAGCTCTCCGGGAGGCCGAGGCGGGCGGATTGTTTGAGCTCAGGAGTTCGAAACCAGCCTGAGCAAGAGTTCGAAACCCTGTCTCTACTAAAAATAGAAAAAATTAGCCGGGCATGGTGGCGCATGCCTGTAGTCCAAGCTACTCGGGAGGCTGAGGCAGGAGGATTGCTTGAGTCCAGGAGTTTGAGGTTGCTGTGAGCTAGGATGACATCACGCACTCTAGCCCGGGCAACACAGTGAGACTCTGTCTCAAAAAAAACAAAACAAAACAAACAAAAAAAAACTAATAATTTTGAATTACAAATGTAATATAAACTGGTTATAAAAAAGTCAAACCACACAAAAATTAATATCTTTTTCTCTCCCCCATCCTCCAGGCCCCAATCTACTTCTTTTCCCTCTAAGACCCATGGCTAACAGATTGGTGTGGACAATTCCAGATCTTTTTATGCATTTATAAAGATGTGTTCACTTTATACATATATACACACATCACATAATCACATACATATATATGAAATGTGTATATATACATACATAAACATATATGCACAATATACATAATTTGCTTTCATAAATAGGATGGTAATATAGACATTACACTGAAACTTTTTTTTCACTAAAGAAAATACCCTGGGACTATTTCTATGGCAGTACACATAGCATAGATCTACTTTGTTCTTTTTAACAACTACATATTTGTAAGGCTGGTGGCGGGCACCCCTCCCCTCCAGAGAGAAAAAGGAAGCCCATGAGTCCCGCCCTAAAGGCTGTAACAAAGAACTCACCACATTGCACAACGAAACTTTGCGCTGAAGAGAAACCCCCATCCCCCAACTCCAAAACCTTTATAAGCCCACTCAACACTTCTGGGTGCGTGACTTCTCTGGCCCCCCTCTCTTGGGACCGGTGAACTTCGCCCAGGAGCTCTTTCTTTCCACCTCTCCCAATAAAGCCTCGTTGCTTGCCCTTTTCACTCTGCTTATCTTTCTTTCTCTGTTGCTGCCCACCCAAAAACCTTACAATATTCTTTTTTTTTCCTAATTAAACACTTCAGTTGGATAAAGACTTATAAAATACATAAACAGTACAGAAGGTGCTGGGTATGGTGACTCACACCTGTAATCCCAGCACTTTGGGAGGCTGAGGTGAGACAACTGCTTGAGCCCAGGAGTTCAAGGTCAGTTTGGGTAACATAGTGAGACCCTGTCTCTACATAAAATATTTTTAAAAAATTGGCAGGACATGGTGGTTCATGCCTATAGTCCCACCTATTCTGGAGGCTGAGGCAGGAGGATCATTTGAACCCAGAGTTTGAGGTTGCAGTAAGCTATGATTGCACCACTGCACTCCAGCCTGTGCAACAGAGTGAGACCCTGTCTCTAAAAACAAAATAAAACAAATCAAAATAAAACAGTATAGAAGGGCATAAAGTGGAAAGTTAAGGTCCTCCAACTTCATTCCTAACTTCTCATTTCCATTCTCCAGAAGCAATTACTATTACATGCTTACATATCCTTTTGGAAATTATGTCTAACACTGTATCTTAAACATTCTTCTGTGGTAATACATATACCTCTACCTCATTATAATAGCTACTAAGCATTCTATTGTGCAAAGGTACCATAATTTATATAATCATTCCTCTACTGATGGAAATTGAGGTTGTTTTTTTTTTCTATCTTAAATAATACTACAGGCTGGGTGTGGTGGCTCACACCTGTAATCCTAGCACTGTGGGAGGCTGAGGCAGGAGGATCACTTGAGGCCAGGAGTTCAAGACCAGCCTAGGCAACTTAGCAAGATCCCGTCTCTACAAAAAATAAGAAAAATTAGCTGGGTGTGGTGGCTGTGCGCCTGTAGTCCCAGAGAGCTGGGAGGCTAAGGCAGGAGGTTTGTTTGAGCTCAGAAATTAGAAGTTACAGTGAGCTATGTGATGCCACTGCACTCTAGCCAGGGCAACAGAGCAAGACCCTATCTCAAAACAAAAACAAAAAACAACAACAATACACATCCTACAACAGAACACTTGGCCAAACTGCACTCATATTTTAAATTATTGCTAATTTCCCTCCCAAAAGACTGTGTACTACGTTACATAGCCCCCAACAGTGTATAAGAGAATCCTCCCCATGCTAAGGAAGACAGATTTGTAAAAAGCTGAAAGATTGTCCCCGCTGTGCCCCCATCTACTAATTGATACATACCGGTGAACCGTACAGGAGGTCCCCAGTGATCCACCTAGGGTCACACTCATTTTAATTAATAATCTGAATGAGCACACAGATGGTAAAACAAACACATCTGAAGGTAATATAAAGCTGCTCAGTAGGCTAGCTAAGAGGACAGGTGACAGAAAAATCAACATGTCACAAAAAACTCTCGACAATTAGCAATTACGGGACATGGTAATGAGATTAAATTCAACGTGAACAATGCAAAATCCTATACCTAGGGACAAAGTACAAATTGCTAAGTACAGGATGGGGAAGGCCTGGTGCTACAAGGTAAGATTCCCCTCTCTTTTCATACATTAGGAAATGGAGGCTCAGAGATGTTGAATCGTAAACTATTAAGCAGT
This sequence comes from Avahi laniger, assembly GCA_963575035.1. NCBI lineage: Eukaryota > Metazoa > Chordata > Mammalia > Primates > Indriidae > Avahi > Avahi laniger. The sequence goes on along the minus strand of CAUYSK010019476.1, from coordinate 44,954 downwards.
AGGGCTGACGTTCAAACCCAGGTTTATTTGACCCCCAAACCGTCTCTGCTATACCATGATGCTGCCTCACAGCTAAATGACGGCACACGTGAGAAAGACTGGGAGCGGGGGAAGGTAGCACAGTGTAGGTTCATAGTGAGTCAGCAGGCTTCACACAAAGAGGTAGAGTGTCTACAGCAAGGAAGGGGACAGGCGTGCTCCACGCAGTAGCTGTGTGGAACGCACCCAGAGCCCTGTGTTCAGTTTGAAAGGTTTGTGACCTCACAGGTGTCCAAGAAACAGCAATGAGGGTGATGATGGTGGAACTGATTCTGTGTCTCAGGAGGAAAACAACAGATGTCTTCAAATGTCTAGAGGCCTGTCGCACTGGAGAGGGCTCAGACTTACACTATGGGGCCATGGAGAACATAAATAGAAACTCTGAGTGGAAAATATAGACAGATGAATTCTGTTCAATAAAAAGAACTTTCTAGCAATTAGAGATTCTGAAAAATGTAACTGCTTTAGGGATGCGGTATAATAGGAAATACATATTTGGTCTTCATCCCTGGTTCCTGGCACAGAGCTCCTAAAACCTTTGGAATTTCTTGAGTGATAAGAGTGTCTTCTGTGCTAAGAAGGGGATTCTTGGGGGGCTCCTACAGAGCTTTAGGATGGGGGTTAGTGGCCAGAAAGACCAAGCCTTGATTAGAAGCTTGGAACTTACAGGGCGCCCCCTGCAACTTCCAGGGAGAGGAGAGGGACTGGAGACCGAGTCAGTCATCAATGGCCAGTGGCCTAATCAATTATGCTGATCTGATAAAACTTCCATAAAAACCCCTAATGGTGGGGCTCCGGGAGCTTCCAAGTTGGTGAACAACTGGAGGTGCTGGAGTCCAGACACAGCCAGAGCAGGTATGGAGGCTCTGCACCCCCTCCCCCTCCACCATACCTTGCCCAGTGTGTCTCTTCCATTTGGCTGTTCCCAAGTTGTATCCTTTATAATAAATCAGTAACAGTAAGTAAAGTGCTTTTCTGAGTTCTGTAAGTGATTTCAGCAAGTTATGGAAGCTGAGGATGGGGTTGTGGGAACCTCTGACTTTGCAACTAAGTCGGTCAGAAGTGGGGGTAACCTGGGGACCCAATAGTCATGACTGGCTTCTGAGGTGTGGGCAGCCTGTGGGACTGAGCCCTTAAAACCTGTGAAGTCTGACGCTGACTCCAGATAGTTGTTGTCAGATTGGTTAGTGTCAAGAGGGAAAAATCTATCCAAGGGGTAGCAAGCTTCCCATTACTGGAGGTATACTTAGGCAGGGACAGATCAGCTGACAGCTGGCAAAGCTGTTGCAGGGATCCACACACTGGGTGGGGGACTGACCCAGATGAACTGGCAGTGAGCTATGGTCCATGCTGAAGGATGCCGATTTGCAAACTGCTCACCAGCCGATGACAAAGTGCACAGGAGTGGAGAGCAAGCATTTAGGAACTTTTATAGCATTTTGATGTTCCTGTGGCCTCTAAGTACATGCTCAGTGGATTTGTCTCCTGAAACAGAGTGCAGACCGATGTGGATGCTACAGTTCCATGTTGAGTTACACAGGGGGAGTGTGGCACACCAGTTATACAGGTTAGGACCACATATAGTTCTGCAACTGGCCGGAAATAAAAAAGCAGGTCTTTTACCCTGGCAGTCTGGAAAGCACACTCAGAGGCCTCAGCCTCTCTGGCATGTCCCTGGTAAGGCCCTGTATGGCCACCCCATCCCAAGTAGGGCATTTCCTGTTACTTGCGACCATTCTACATGTCTATGTTAGTTATTGACTGTTCTCCCTGCCTGTCCATAAGCCCATGGGGGCAGGGACCTCAGCAGCCGTATTCACCCTTGCATCCAGGGCTCAGTCTGTCTGGCACCAAGAAATGACCCTAGGGACACAGGGTGAATAAATGGTTTGTCATTCTATGTGAAAAGCATTCCTGATATAAAACATTTTTGGTAATGACAGGCAAGGTTATTGAGACCCACTCTCCCATTGAAAAAACTAGAAGTACTAGAAAAATACTACAATCATGTCCTTAAGAGTACTGGAGTACTTACCAGATAGTAGGAATTACCAAACCAAACTGAAAGGCAAGTGGCAGCCCAGAGAGATAAATAAGGCACGAAAGCCCTTTTAGGCTTGAGGACATTTATCAATCCTGGCAAAATGGAATTTGGGTTTTGGTGACAAGAGGGCAAAGAACCAGATGCTAAGATCCACTGAAGCAGCCAAGTCTAACAGGCGGCCTACCCCACAGTGAGCCAGGATCCCAAAGGGCTACACACTCAAGGGAAGAGCGAACCAGAAGAAACCACCTCCACCAGCAAAGTCTACAAGGAAGGTCGCCATGGCGCTGAGCAGGGAGTGTCTCTGAGGTGTGGTGACCACAAGCCCTTCACACAATCTGTAGCTCTACTCCGCAGCACCTGGGTCCCTTTCAAGATCTCAAACTGGGAATTTAGTTTAAAGGTGTCTGGCAAAAGCAAACGTAGTCCTCCCTACCAAAAGGCAACTCACCCTAGGCCTTATAGTATCCCTGAAAAGTAATTTTCAAGAACAACAAACAGCACACAACCAGGCAACCAAGCACACAAAGAAAGACACTGCACCATGAGCATATGCCAGGAGAAAAAAATTAAACAGACTGCTACAAAAAACTTCACATATTGAAATTTTCAATCACAGATGATAAAGCCATGATACTATGTTTAAAGAAATAAAAGACAAATTTGACATTATTTTTAGGGAACAGTAAACTATAAAAAGTGACGAAACAATCTTGGATTAGGCAATGGTTTCTTAGACATGCTACTAAAAGCACAAATAATAAAAGAAAAAAATAGTCAGGCTAGACATCATCAAATTTAAAAACTTTCGTGCTTCAAAGGACACAATGAAGAAAGTGAAAAGATAACCCACAGAATGGGAGAATATTTTTGTAAATCATATATCCAATAAAGATCTAGTATCCAGACTACATAAAGAACGCTTTCAAATCAATAATAAAAGGACAAATAATCCAATAATGAAATTGGTTTGCAATTTGTTCATGGGTTTGAAAATTTTTAAGCAGGTGTAGTGAGTCTTCTATGGCACTAATGGTTTTAACTAACTGAGAACAAGACAGTTTTTTTTCCCTCTGTATGTCAGGTGCCTTTGAGGTCTTTTATCAGGCCTGGAAGTATCACTGGCCAGAAGCTTTTAACTGAAGACCATCAATATAAAACACAGCCAAGGTGCTCCAATTGAGCACTCTTGCTAGGTAGCTTTGGTGGAAACAAAACACTAAAACAATATTTGATCCTTGATATCATATTTCCAGAGAAGCAATCTGAGACAGGACTGTGTTTTGAACACAACAGACTAAAGTGATTTGTGAAATCAATAACCCCACCAAATGGTCGCTAAGGTGTCAAGGGAACTGCCCAAGGCCACATTGTTGGTGAGTTGTAGAGCCCTGATTTGAGCCCAAGCAGTCTAACTCTAGAGCCACTCATGATCATGACCCCGCACAGGTGATTTCCAATCCCTCACTGGGTCCCAGAACCTGTCCTCTGGTGTATGGCAGGGCCAGGTGACACAGGCAGGTGAGCAGTATTTGATGGCCAAGCATACGGTGATCCCAGGACCACATGAAGGCTCCATTTATGTCTTTCCTGGGAAGTGTCGATTTCCTCCAGACTCTGGTCCTAGCAGGGGCCAGAGTTGTGTGTATGTGGAATTGGGGAAGTCCAATCCAGTTTGTTCATTTTGGGCTGGGCTGAAGTTCTGCAAAATTTTGGTAGCATAAGGATGTCTTGAGGTACAGCAGTCTCTGGGGTCTCTGATACTGAAGTTCTGAGAGTAGAAACTCAGCATGGTGGCCAGTAGCTTTCCAAGCACTGGAGAAACAAGGACTCAATGCTTTTGCCCCTGACTTAGCTCTTGGGATATCCTTGGCAGCCAGAGCTTGTGGTGGTGAGGCTGTCTGGTCCCAGAAGCCAGGCCATGTGGGGAGGGCTATTTCTAAGCTTCAGAAGCAAAATTCCCCAGGAGTTCCTTCTATGTGGGTCAGCTGACATCATTCTGGACAAAAAGTATGTGGGCACCTAGTCAGGGGTCCAGCCGAAGACAGGACTGTCTCTCTTTGTCTCACAGGCAAGGGTATAAGCTAGGTGAATGGGTATGCTAAGCTAAGGTCAAAGGTGAAAATGAGCAACAATTCTCCAAATGTCATGGCCTTTCAAGTTAAATTCATAGCTTCCCACCAAGAATTTACTAGGAGGTGGTCAGGAGAGCAATGCTGGTACTACAGCAGTAGCTACAGTAAAAACCATCATTACTCTTATAGTTAGCACTTACTGAATGTTTGCTATATGCCAGGCATAGTGCTAAGAGGTTTATAAAAGAGCTTTAAAAGCACAGCTCACTGGCCCCTTGCAATAATCCTGAGACAGTTTCTAATTTACAGATGAAGAAATGGAGGCTGAGGAAGGCTGGGTTACTTGCCCAGGGTCACATAGCAGGGAGGTGGGAGAGCTGGAGCTTGAATCCAGGCTTGTCTGCCTCTAAAGCTGGGGGTGCTGAAGCCCTCTGATGAGCTACTGAGCAATGAGGTAGCAAAGAAGAAAAAGACTGGAGAGCTTACACCATATTCTGCAGTTTTGGGGGTAGATCCCAAGGGATAGAACAGCCAGAAGCAGTTCTGAATAATAAGAAAAGCAAGTCAAGTCCCTGTGGCCTGTAGCACGGAAGACCAGGAGAGGCCACAAAGAAGGCATGGCCCAAGGAGGGTTAGGTGGTACTGGCTTCCTGGTGTCTTCTCGTAATAAAGATGACATTTTGTACTTGCAATAATTATTTGCATCTCCCTCCTGCACCCTGGCACTGCTCAGATGGCCATGCCAAGTTGATCAGCATGGCAGAGGAAGAGCTGGGATCCTGGGGGCCATTCACAAAGCGTAGTAGATTTGTCTTTGGTCCTGTTGTAGGCAGAACACCTTCAAGTGTCTACTTAGTTTTAACACAGATCTTTTAAAGAGCATGTGTCACCCTATGAATGGCACCTGTCATGCCAGAATATTGGCATTTCCCTTCCATCTGCTTCAAGAAAATCTCTGAAAAGCTCCATTCGTTCCTTCCAGAACTCTACCAGACAAGCATTGCATGGTAATGAAGAACACAACTGTTCACTGCTATATCATGGGCACTATGATCGCATGCTTGGTGACATTACAGGAACGCGGGAGGCCTCCTTACCTCATCTGAAGAGCCATTTTCCACTCTGAATCTTCCAGCCCTTTGGATGGCTCCATCAGCATCACTGGAAATAAGCTAGGGGGGAAAACATGTTCAATTAGTTAGCAAGCCACCATTTGCAATGCTCCTTCTCTCTGTATGTAGCTATCCTATAAGTAAGCCACACCTATGACGTGGGCTGAAGCGCCCAGCCTAGAAGCTAACAGTCTTTTTAGAGCTCCGTCGGCCAAGTCCTCATACAGTCAGCCCCCACTGTCTTCAGGAGCCCAGGAGTATGGAATACCTAATCTGAAAGAGTGGAAAACAAGAGCATCACATTTAAATTTGAACATATTCCAATACAGAAGAACATTAAAGCGATGCTCCCTGGAAAGACAATCTTAATACACATCACATGTGGACAAGTGGCAGCTCACAGATGGCAAGACCAAAAGCCAAGTCTCAAGTTCAGCTGCCTTCACAGGAAAGCCTAAAAAACAATTAGTGGCTGGCATGAACCCAAGGCTCTACCACCATCAGAGAAAGCTCTTGTGCTTCATTCAGTTTTAAACAGTTTCCAAAAGGCCAGTTAGTCCCTTCCCAGGCAGGCACACTGTGTTTTAGCACTGGCAAGGTGATGCTTGAGAATACACGGTCTCCAAGGGGTTCAAAGCTAGAAAGAGGTGAGCGAACAGAGCGGGGCTTGGCACATTGGTCCTAAAAAGATTTAACTTATTTTCTCCTTCTAGATTTTTCAGTAGCAACTTGGAAAAATGACATATCTTTTTTTAATCTTTTAAATCTATTTGCAACATGCAGCAAAGATCTGCCAACAATTTCCATCTCCCAGACTCATCAGAACACACTTGTCCCAAGGGGCACTTCTCACCTCTTTAACTCAGGGCTCACCCAGTAAAACAGAAACACGATTTCTTAGGAAAGATTGTTAACTTGTATTTTCACTAGTGTTTAAGAGATACGAAGTTATGAAAATTAATGGAAAAAATTCAGGGAAAAACTCCCACAAATTTTCTCAAGGAAAATTGTTTGAAAGAGATTGATAAATTTTTTCCATGATAAACATAAAAGTAGTATCTTGTATTTATCAAGTGCTTCTATGAGCCATGCGCTCTTCTGCCTTTAACATGTATTATCTTATTTAATTCTCATAATAATAACACAAGGTAGGTACTATTACTTTTTTTTTCCTCTTCCTCCTCCTCCTCAAGATAGGTACTATTACTATTCGTGTTTATGAATCAGGAAACTGAGATATAGAAAGGTACAACAACTTGCTAAGGTCATATAAATAGTACAGGAAGAGCTGGGATGTGAACAAAGGCAGCCCGACCCCAGAAGACCATCATCCTTATTTAATCACACCCTACCTAGCCATCCTCCAGGGCTGTCCAAGACAAGGTCCAGGTTTTATACCTCATCCTTCTCCTGCAAAGTAATTTCTAAAAACAAATGCTGAGGATGAACCATCGAGGCTGTGTAGTCATGAATTTCACCTTGCCCAAACAGAGATCTGGCCTTTGCCCTTGCTCCTGGGAGGCGATTTCTAAGCCCCAGGAACATACTGCATGAGTGTCTGTTTACTTAGGGACCCTGAGCCATGCTAGATAGCAATAATGTGGTTTATGGTTTCAGCTCTCCCTCTGGAGGGGCTGTTGGTTAAGGTCAGCCACGAGGAAGGTCAACCATGTCTACAGGGTCAAGCCCCAGTACAAACTCTGGATACCACAACTCAGGTGAGATTCTCTGGCTGGCAATACTCTGTGCATATTGTCACACATCATTGCCAGGAGTTAACACTGTCTGCCACTCCATCGGGAGGGGACAACTGGAAGTTCCACATCTGGAAATCTTCTGGACTCTATCCCATGAGTCTCTTCCCTTGGTTGATTTGATTTTATTTATTTTTGTAAGCCATCCCTTCATTCATTTAGAGACAGAGTCTTACTCTGTTGCCCAACCTAGAGTGTAGAGGCATTATCATAGCTCACTGCAACCTCAAACTCCTGGGCTCAAGTGATCCTCCCGCCTCAGCCTTCTGAGTAGCTGGGACTACAGGCGTGTGTCACTACACTCAGCTAATTTTTCTATTTTTTGTAGAGACAGGGTCTCATTTTTGTTCAGGCTGGTCTTGAACTCCTGACCTCAGGTGATCCTCCCACCCCAGTCTTCCAGAGTGCTAGCATTACAGGCATAAGCCACTGCACCTGGCCTTCCTTGGTTGATTTTAATCCATATTCGTTTTCTGTGATAAACCATAAGTGAGCTTAACAGCTTTCAGTGAGTTCTGTGAGTCCTTCTAGCAAACTATCAAAACTGAGATTCTTATGGATCCTAGAACTTTGCAATTGGTGTCAGAAGTGAGGTTGATCTTGAGGACTGTTCTCTAACTTAACAGAGGCCAATTCTAAAGTACAAGAGCAAGATAAATTTAGGTTTCCTAGGGTCACTGCCATTTTCACAGGGAAGATTGGGGACTCAGTGTAAATGGCTCTTTGCTTGTGGATTTCTACTCACTGTCTGTTAAAACAGAGGGAATAGAAAACAGGTTTTGAGTTGAGTGTTATTGATACAGGCTGCCTCAAGAGCTTTGGGAGAAGCATTCTGAGATCACATCTGGACTTAGAAAGGAAAGAACACTACAATCAATTAATCATGTCTGACAGAGGTATATACAGAGAGAGGGGTGATGCATCCACCCCTGCTTGTTACCCCTGAAATGGAGGTTAGCAGATATAATCCTGACTATAGCTAGTCTCATCTAGGACTCAAAGGCTTGGGAGAAGAACTGACAGTCACTGATTCATTCATATAAAATAAAAATTAAACGTCATCAAAACACTAAATTCCAGACACTGCCAGGCATAGGCAATAATGCCCTTTTCCTTTGTTGAGCTTGGAATAAGAAGCATATTGCTTGCCTTGCTTTAAAAGTTCCTGAAGAAAGAAAGGACACATCTAATGATTTGATTGATGGTAAGAAGGAATTTAGCTCCTTCCAAATTCACGATCCTGAAATCCATAAAGACAATAACTCAGGCTAATGGGTCTGACTCCATTGCTTGTACCATCTCCCCCATCACCATGTTCATTCGAGTCACTGTCATCTCTCACCCAGACGCCCATGACTGCCTCGTGACCAGTCTGGACACCCGCCTACCACCGCTCCTCTCCAGCTAACACCTCACACTGCAGTCTGGTGATTGACTGTATCCCACAGTCCCGCCTCTTTCCCAGTGTCCCACTCCCTCCCCTTGAGGGTGCATGTGTGGTACTTCCTAGCTTGGCAGGCCTCCTTTCTTCCCTCCCCTAAGGAGCCCTCCTCAACCTGCAGTGCCACCAAAGTCCCGAACTGCTCCCAGACACCCTTCTGATCCACTGCCTGGGAAAACGACCCCATGTGAGTTCTTGAAGTCCCTGCAGAGCTGTGATTTACATTTCTCTCTGCAATACTTGATTCACAGATATCTCTCCTCAGGCACTCTCTCTGCTCCCCAACAAGCTCTACTAAGGCAGCGACTACATTTGTTCTCACCACTACATCTCCAGAGCTAAGCACACCGCCTGACATAGTATTGATATTCATTAACAATTTATAAACAAGAAATATGTGAATAGCCAAGTGCCTATTGAAGATGACTAAAGGAATATAAAAATGGGGGTGGGGCCTATGCCAGCCCTGGAAACCAGAGAAGGTTCATTACTCATGCACACAGAGTCGCAGCCCAGTGCCCCCAACCCCCAGCTGGCTCACACAGCTTGCTCCCTAAAGCAGAGGGGGCCACGGTGGCTGGGTTTGATGAAGACTGGTGCACCAGCTGCTGTGAAAGGAGCCAGTGCCCCAGCAAACTAAGGGATGAAAAAACTAATACTGCAGGGGCAAAATTCCCTTTAACGCACTAGAGAAGCTGATTTTTAGTTAGCTGTCTCTGTTTTCTTTCTATTATTCCTCACACACCTCTGATCTGGCCAAATAAAACTATAGAAACTTTACATTCTTCCCTTTGTTGGAAGGAGATTTGGCTCAGGAATGACACAATCTTCATAAGAACCCATCTAAATGCCAACCTAGAAGCCCTCTCCTCTAGGTTCATCTTATGTGGTATAGAGCTCTAGCTGCCACCAAAATCCACTCGTGCCATCTGCCACAGTAATGGAATTGCAGCTGGACACAAGGTTGTCCTATAGGTGGCCAGTTGACTCAACTCTCTCCACTTGGAGGTGGGCCAAGGTCCTGGGTAGCATTTATGGACCCAGGCCCTTGATGAGAGAGGGGTGCCTCTCCCATGTGCTTTTTCCTTCTCCGCTGGTTAGAACCTCGGTGACCAGAGAGACCCTGGAAGCCCCTGTTGAAGACAGTGGATTCATCTTGGGCCTGAATGAGTAGGGCAGAGCCACCACCCACTTAGAATACTGGCTAAATGTCAGACAGAAATGTTGTTTTCACTGCATTGTGACATTCTACGTCAACTAATCCACCCCATGAGGAAGAATAAAGAGAAAAATCACTGATCCTATGACAAGTTCATAATTTAAAATGTGGAAACTGACCTGAAGTATCAGAGCAAATGTTCTATGATTTACTACAAAGAGCACAAGGAACTTCCAGAAAATCTCTAATTATGGTAATACTTTGGGAGTGTACTGAATCTATGAAATGGAACAGTCTGTGATCAGCTTTCAGACGAAAAGCATAATTCCTGAATTTTAAAATGCAGTCACCACAGTGAGCCAGAAACTAGAAACTAAAAAGAAACTGCTCCCAAACAGTAAATCAGAATATCAGTTTGGGATAAATAGAGGAAAATGATTATTAAAAACATAGAGAACATATCTGGGACAAAGTGTAAAGAATGGCCTGGGGTGTTAGGAAGGTGGTCTTTGGGCAGAGAACCTGGGAATAACCAAATCCTCTCCTACACCAACAACCCCCTCTAGCAAGATTTCCTGCTAGTGAGCCAGACCAACACTAGAGAACTCCCTTAGTGAAGGCAGATCAACCTGAACAGTGTGGAAACAAAGTAGAGAACAAGGCAGTCTGAGATCTCACCACTGCAAAGCCAGCAAAGAAGAGTGAGTTGGTCAGTTCCCTTCTTGTGACAGAGCACACTGTTATTCTTCTGGGAGAAGTCTCCAAAAAGAGACTTTTGTATGTGTGCTCTGACCTTTACAAATACAGATCTGCCTACCCAGGAGTTCAGTGATTAGTAAGATGTTTTTCAATCTGATCAATCCAGATCTGCTCTCCTGAAGGATAGAGTGAGGGGGAGAGGTAAAATGAGGAAGTGGGTAAAGGGTAGCTTGGAACTCCTCCTAGAGGTCCATAGTGAGAATAGCACAGATGTCTTAATAAATGTGAATGGGTTATAATCCCTTATGAAAAGAAAAAAGACTTGAGGATTGGGAACACAAATGAAATTCAACTAACTGCAAGAGACATATATTAAATACAACAAAAAATCATGAAAAAGAAAGGCAAAGTAAAAAATATTCTTGGTAAACTGGGACAAAAAGAAAATGATTACGGAATAATAAAATCAGAAAGTAAACTTAAGAGAAAAAGTCATCAAATTAAAAAAGTTATTTTATATGGAAAAATAGAACCACCCATCCCAAAATAGAACTATAAACATTTATATAATGAATAATAACATACAATTAAACCTATTATAGGCTAGGTGCAGTGGCTCATGCCTGTAATCCTAGCACTCTGTGAGGCCGAGGTGGGAGGATTGCTTGAGCTCAGGAGTTTGAGATCAGCCTAAACAAGAGCGAGATCCCATCTCTACTAAAACAGAAAAAATTAGCTGGGTGTGGTAGCGCACACCTGTAGTCCGAGCTACTTGGGAGGCTGAGGTAGGAGGATCACTTGAGCCCCAGAGTTTGAAGTTGCTGTGAGCTAGGCTGATGTCATGGCACTCTAGCCCGGGCAACATAGTCAGACTCTGTCTCTAAAAAAAAAAAAAAAAAGACTACCCTAGGCAACGTAGCGAGACCCCGACTCCCCAAAAAATTTAAAAAAAAAATTAGCCAGGCATGGTGGCATGTGTCTATAGGCCTAACTACTCGGGAGGCTGAGGCAGGAGGATTGCTTGAGCCCAGGAGTTTGAGGTTGCAATGAGCTATGATGATTCTACTGCACTCTAGCCTGGGAAACAGAACATGACCCTGTCTTTGAAAAGAAACAAAAAAAAGCAACAAAAAAAACCAACAAAAAAAAACAGTATAAATAGACGAGCTTATAAAATCTCAATTATAATAGGAAATTTTAGTATGTTTCCCTCTAGTAGATCAAGGCAAAAACTAGTAGGGATTTATAGAGGAATAAAATAATAAAATTAATAACTATGATTTAATAGACATATATTGAACCTATCAAGGTACAGAGAATACTCACCTTTTAAAAACATATAGAACTTTAAAAAACTGATCTAATATTGAACAGAAAGAAAAGCATGAAAAATTCTACAGAATTCTATAAAATAAAAAAGTTCTATAAAATCCTATAAAACTGTACAGGTCATTTTTTTTTTTGAGACAGGGTCTCACGCTGTCACCTGGGCTAGAGTGCAGCATCATCGTAAGCTCACTGTAACCTCAAACTCCTGGACTCAAGCAATCTTCCTACCTCAGCCTCCCAAGTAGCTGGGACTACAGATGCATGCCACCACGCCTGGCTAATTTTTGTATTTTTTGTAGAGATGGGGTCTCACTTTTACTCAGGTTGGTCTCAAACTCCTGACCTCAAGCAATCCTCCTGCCTTGGCCTCCCAAAGTGCTAGGATTATAGGCATGAGCCACTGCTCCTGGTCTGTACAGGTCATTTTTTTTTTTAGCATAATGCAACTAGAGAAGTTAGTGTCAAAAGGATTTTAAAAATAGAAAATTAAAAAATACATATCTAAGCTGAGCACAGTGGCATGTGCCTGTAGTCCCAGTTACTTGGAAGGCTAAGGCAGGAGGATCTCTTGAGCCCAGGAATTTGGGGCTGTGGTATGCTATGACTGCACCTGTGAACAGCCACTGCACTCTAGTCTGGGCAACAGAGCAAGGCCCCATCTCTTAAAAAATATGTGCATATATACACACACACATCTGAAAAAAACTCTTGGGTCAAACAGGAACAGTAAAATTGGACAATATTCAGAGACAAACAACAACGAGACCCGTACATATTAAAACACATAATGTGACAGATGCTATATTTATAGGAAAATTCATATTTTAAGTAAGAAAGGATAAAGACATTGAACTAAGCATTAACCTCTAGAAGATACAAAAAAGAACAAAAATAAACCCAAGGAAAGCAGGAGAAAGGAATCGATAAAAGATCAGAGCAGAAATTCCAGAATGAGAAAGATAGTAGAATTGATAAACATATCTAAGAGATCTCAGGCAAGTCTGATTTTAAAAAGCAAAGAACAAAGACAAATACAGTGATAATAAAGGAAATATGATCACTAAGAAGAAAGAGACTTTAAGAAAATTAACAGAATACTATATGAAACTATGCTAATATCATCAAAAACTTTAATGAAACGGAAAAACTTCCAGGAAAACACATACAATGAAAATTAGTTTAAGAAGAGATAGAAACTCGACTATAACAATAACTAGTGGTAAACTGAAGAAGCTGTCAGAACATTGCCCCACAAAGGCAGCCCTGGCCCCGAGGGTCTCCTGAGCAAGAGAGGGGTCTGATCCTTCACGCAAGAGCCACGCAAGAGCCATGCGCTCCCTCTCAGGACAGCAGGGCAGAGCTTCCTTAAAGAAGAACTAGCAGATCTTTTGCATTTCTTTCGGTGGAGACGTTCAGGGAAAGGGTGTTAACATATATTGGTAGTGCTAAGAAAGAGGAGAGGATTTTTATTTTATTTTACTTTATTTGGCCTCACATCTCTGCTTTGGTCGTATACCAAACAATCAGATTCTGAGGAGGACTGTGTCCAGGAGAGAGAAAAAGGAAAAAGCAAGTTAAATGATTTTTTAGCCATTATCTGCCAGGAACTGTGAATGATTCCTTTGGAGTTCTGTACTGTCCAATACTGTGGCCCCTAGTCCTGTTTAGATTTAATTTTAAATTAATTAAAATAAAAAACATTTAGTTCCTCAGTTGTACTAGTCACATTTCCAGTGCTCAATGGCTGTATGTGGCTACTATACTGGACGGTGTGGACATAAACATTTCCATAATTGCAGAAAGTTCTATTGGATAGGACTGTGACATGTTGGACATTCATGAAACTCTAGGTGATCAAGATAAAATCGGTTTCCCATTCAGTTTGTTAAATATACTAAATAGTGGAAATCCATGTGATTTAATATCTCAAGTAGATAGAGGCTCTGATCCAATCGCAACAAAACTGTAACTAATTCACTTAACCCCAAACAGTTTTAATGTATTAGATGTTTTATTTCAGGGAAAAAAGTAATATTCGAGCAATAATGTCATTTGTAGAATTTAACAAATTAATTTTTTTAAAAAATAGGAAGCATAAAATGTTATTTATTAACTACCATAAATAAAAATATTATTAGTTTCAAATAATAGGTAGTTAAATGAGAATCTTTCTTAAATTAATAGAAATACATAATTTTCAAAAACAAAAAGCTCTTCTCTTCTCTACTTAATTGCTTTGTTTATTTGGGTTGGTGTCCGTTTCCATTCTAAATCGGTGCTGGGATTCCCTGTGATGTCTGTTTAGCATGCACTGTATACTTGGCATTAAGGTAACATAAATCATAGAAAAAATATTTTTATTTAGATAAGCTGAAAAAGATTGTATAAAGTACATCTTTAAAAATAATATTTAGGCCATGTGTGATGACTCACGCCTATAATCCTAGCAATTTGGGAGGTTGAGGCAGGAGAATCACTTGAGGTCGAGTTCGAGAACAGCCTGAGCAAGAGTGAGACTCCATCTTTACAAAAAAAAAAAAAAAGAAAGAAAAATTAGCCAGGCATGGTGGTGCGCACCTGTACTCCCAGCTACATGGGAAGCTGAGGCAAGAGGATTGCTTGAGCCTGGGAGTTTGAGGCTGCAGTGAGCTATAATCATGTCATTGCACTCCAGCCTAGGCGACAGAGACTCTGCCTCAAAACAAACAAAAAGAGTGGTTATAAGTGTGGGTTTTGACCAGGTTCAAACATCAGTTCCACACTTAGCTTTGTGACTTTGGGAAAATCACATAATTTTTTCTCTCTAAATTTTGGTTTCCTTATCTCTAAAATGGGGACAATGATTGTACCCACTTCCAGGCTTGCAGAGTGGGTTCAATAATGTAAAACATGTGATGAGCCTAGAATGATGCCTGGACATAGTAAGTGCTCAACAAATGTTATAATACTATGATACATAGTGTTATAATGATATAATAATGATTAATATAAAATGCTCTGATGAGTACGATTAAATCATTTTAATACTGCATTTAAATTCTTGGAAGATCTGTTTAAACATTCATCCATCTGGCAGACATTACGGAGAACCTATTTTTCAGGACCCGTACTAACTGCTGGACTTATAAGATAAATGCAACATGGTCCCTGCCCTAGAGGACCTCAAATTCTAGTGGGTGAGAGACACATACATATCAACAGATAAATCACAACACAACCTAGTTAAATGCCGTAACAACAGAAACAAGAACAGGATGCTGGGAGGTGGGCAGAGGCTGACTCTGCCTGGGGGAAGCTAGGGAAGGTGGCATTGCTATAATGTAATTCATTCTGGAAGATGTATAATATAAGACCTTTGAGAAATGATTTCCAACATAAGCAGGTTTTTTTTTTTTTTTTTTTTTTAAACTGCAAATACTGGTCAAGAAAGCAGATCTGGCCGGGTGCGGTGGCTCACGCCTGTAATCCTAGCACTCTGGGAGGCTGAGGTGGGAGGACCACTTGAGGTCAGGAGTTCAAGACCAGGCTGAGCAAGAGTAAGACCCCGTCTCTACTAAAAATAGAAAAAATTAGCCAGGCATGGTGGTACGCATCTGTATTCCCAGCTACTCAGACCACTGAGGCAGGAGCATTGCTTGAGCCCAGAAATTTGAGGTTACAGTGAGCTATGATCCTGCACTCTAGTCAGGGCGATAGTGTGAGACTCTGTCTCCAAACACAAACAAACAACAACAACAACAACAAAAATGAAAGCAGACCCATTTGGCCTGGTACATACAAATCACAAACATGGACACACAGACACACGGACACACACACCTAACTTAGACAGTAGTGTTCAGAAGGGAAGAAAGAAAGTTTAAATGTCTGCAGCAAAAAGAGGGAGTGGGGGAGACACACACATGGGTAGAATGAGCCACCTGCTCCCTGCTGAGTACTGCTCTGGGCCCTGTCTCTGGGTCTCCTTCGGTTCACTTCTGCTGCCTGCAGAAAGAGGCAAAGGAGCAGGTGTGAAGACCTGAGGGGTGCTCTCTTCCTCCCAGTCTTTGCCTCAATCCTATTCTGCCTGTGCCAGGAGACAGGGAGAAGATCTGGGAGGCTGGGCAGCTGGAGTGCTGAGTACCATGGTACATGTAAAAACACCCAAGTTGGTTAGATGAGTCTCCAGCCAGGGGGATGAATGTTGGCCAGAGGAGGACCACCAAGGCCTTGGATCTGGGCTCAGACTTTTCTTATCATCTTCATCCGTGGCCACCATCCTCAGCAAACTCAACATCCATCGCTATGATTTATCAGATGGCCTGAGCTCATGGCCTTCTGCCTTTTCAATCTAATGACCTCCCTGACTTCACGGCTCTGCCATCCATTCCTAAGACTCCAACAGCATCCTCTCACCCCCACTGGCACAGCTGTGGCACCTCAGGACCTCTCTTGTAACCCACTCAGGCTCTTTTTGGTACACATTCCAGTCGAGGATCTGTGGTTAACCAGGTAACACTGCACAACCAACCTACAGATCTTGCATACTGTTGAGTCGTCCTCATGCCACCAAGTCAAGTCACTCGTCACCCCTGACCAACTGAACTCTCACTCTTCTTATTCTGTGTTCAAACAAGAGTCTCCATCTGACCAGGCCTGCACCAAATTCATACTACTTGACTATGGCTAGATCCTCACTACCACTCTCCAATCCTCTGCTCTATTCCTTTTCATTTCCCATTACAGCTCCCACCTTGTCAGTCACAAGTCACCAATCCAGAAATACCCTCTCTTCTAGTAGATGACCTTTCTTCCTATATTGCTGAGAAGTGTCAGGCAAGTCAAGATGAGCATCGTCATCTAACTCTCCATCTCAAAATACATCTGTCTGGGTTTCCTAATTAAGATAGTATCTGACTAGCAGTCTCTGATACTCAACTTCCCAGTAAAATACCATGAAGGTTCACCACAAAAGATGACAAATTCATGAGTCTGAAGCATGACAATCCTTTGGCCAAAATATCAATACATTGTCTACCTGGCCAATGAAGAAGAAATGAGAAACATATCTGGTGACTGGCTTTGTTGCCTGGAACACAGCAAATCTGTGGTTACAATGAAGGGTTGAAGGACACTTTATTCTTCCCTCCACTATCTCATTTTGGCTAAGAGACATTGGGTCTATCTGAAAAGTAACAATAAAACCTCGGGAATCATCCTTATACTGCACAGGTACTGCATTTTGAGGTAGCCTCACTCATATCAGCACCTCTTTTTCACTCCAAGAAAATACTGGGCAAGAAGTGGTGAGGGAGAGAGATTCCACCTTAGAAAACACAGTCTTCACAAGCTAAGTGCCACAGGTAGGGAGAGAGGTAGGAAGAGTCCTAATAGCAGAGCATCCTGAGGGTACAGTTTTGCCAACATGCCAAAGAGTTCCTGCAACAAAGGATGGTTGGGGCTTGGGGAGATTTAACCTGTTCATAATCTCCATCCTGTTCTTTGGTCTAGACAGCTGGCATTTTCTCAAGCTTATATAACAAGCTAAGCAAACATTACTTCGATATGCCTCTTCCAACCAAGCCCCTGTTAGATATAAATTCTGGAGCCACTGGTTCAGAGCAGCAAAAAGTCAAGCACAGGAGAACATCCTATCTCATTCCAGCAGACCTTTACAACATAAACACCAACTAGACACTGGGAATTGATCAGGGAGCTTTGCACCATCACCAGCCATGCAGCTGTTTAGCTCAGAGAACCTACAGTCCCAAATGGACAATGACAGCTGAGTTATATATTCTGAATGTTGAAAAACACGAGGTCTGAAAAGCTCTTCATTTTTGTTTGAAGATTTTGCAAAAATGAGAGGGAGAAACCCAACATGAGAGCTATGAAAAAATGTCACATATGATCCTGAAAACTAAGAAAAGAAGCATACTTCCAACTATTCTTTACTATGAAATCAAAATAAAATTTTAGAATGGTCATTGCTGTCCTTAGGGAGATACACTACTTTGCAGTAGTGTATAAATCTTGTGCAACTCAGTGAGATAAAAGAGAACCAAAAATTGCAAATGTAGGATTAAATTCCTCACTGGAGGAGAAAAACAAAATGTTAATTTTAGAAAACTGAAACAGTAATATCTTCATTTTAGATGCTGAACACAGAACAAAAAGGAACAAAATAAAATGGAAATAAGGAGAAAGAAAAGACAGTCAGGGAGGACAGAGAAAAAGGTTTTAAGGGGAAAAATGAACAATAATCAAAGATACAGCAGAAGAAAATTTCATTCTTGACTAAAGGTTTAGGTCTAAGAATCACACAGACATAAGGTTTTAGGCAAAATTAATAAAAAGAGAAATGTGTAGAGAAATTATGAGAAACATTTTTAAAAGAAAAGAAAAGCAAAAACAATCTAAGGAAAACCCAGGCAGGAAAGGTTACCAAGAAAGGAAGTAAGTTGGATCTGCCTCAGACCTCTTCAGAACACTGAAAGGCAGGAGATAATTGTACTGGGTTGAAGAGCGACCCCCATCCCTAAAATTCAGGTCCACCTGGAACCTCAGAATATGACCTTATTTGCAAATGTGGTCTTTGCAGATGTATTAATAATTTGTTAAAGTGAGGTCCTACTGGATTTAACTGGGCCCTTAATCCAATGATTGGTATCTTTATGAGAGAAAAAGAGGGATATTCAGACACAGACACCACAGGGAAGAAGGCCATGTGATGACAGAGGCAGGCATGGGAGCGATGGAGCTACAGGCCAAGGGATGTCAAAGATTGCTGGCAGCACCTGGAGCTGGAAGAGGCAAGGAAGGATTCTTTCCTAGAGTCCTTAGAGGGACGGTGGCCCTGCCACACCTTGATTTCAAACTTCTAGCCTCCAGAATTATAAGAGAGTAAATTTCTGTTGTTTTCAGCTACCCAGTTTGTGGGAATCTGTTACAGCAGCCTAGGAAACTAATACAATAACAGATCAAAATTTCTGAAGTTTTAAGAGAAAAAGATAATGACTCAGAAATTTTAAAACCAGCCAAGTTGTTCTTATGGAAGCTAAAAATCAAAGACATTCTCAGATATGTAATGATTAAGATAAGATACCCTCATGTACTGTCTAAAAAACTTACTTGAAACTCCAGGACAAGGATGCCTGCAACCATTGCTATATCATATCATTTTGGAGGTCATAGCCAATTACATATAATTACATGTAATTACATGTAAAGAAGAAAAAAGAGATTTGGATATGAGGAGATGAAGTTGTTTGCAGAAGAGTAACTGTACCTTTAAAAACTTTGTTTTTAAGGAAAGAAACACAATAAAATGTGTAAGCCCATTTTATATATAAATGTAATTACTAAAGGGATGTACAATAAATCTTAACAGTGATTATCTGTAGGTGGTAGGATTACAGATGAATTTAATTTTCTTTGTGCTTTTCAGTATATTTCAAATTTTCTATAATGAGTATTATTCCCTTCATAATCATAAAAGTATATTAAAAAGTGTATCAGCATGTATAGGTACATGTACAAAGACCAGGAAGTAATATAAGAAACTTAAAAGAGAAAACAGAATTTATCAGACACCAGATTTTTAGCAAAACTGATCTAGCTAATCTGTGGACATCTGGCAGTGAGATAAGTGCTGCTGGGGATACAGCAAGGGAAGAGCCATGATTCCTGACTACTAGGAAAGGTAAGAAATGCCTGCAAACAATCACAATGTAAAATATGACGGGTACCATAGAGAAACTCAAAAAACTGTAGGGCTCTAAAGAGTGAAAAATGACTTTCATATAGATGAACCAGGTAAGACTGCGTGAAAGAACCGAGACTTGGCAGAGGGATATCTTAAGAGGGCATTCTAGAAGGATAGAAAGGTATGAGGAAGTCCCAGAGGACAGGGTAATGGTGGGTAAAGCACCTGTTTGCTAGATCATGGGCTAGGTGAGCTCAGAGACAGGTTGGAGCAAGACTGTGGAAAGCCTTGAATGTCAAGCTAACGAGGACCTATTTAATTCTCTAAGCAAAGGAGAGACACTAAAGGCTTGCGGTTGTTACTTGTTTGTTTGAAAGCGCAAAGATGATGCTGCCAGAGCTGTACATTAGGGAAAGTGCTCTTTGCAGCATCAAGGAAATCACAGCTCCCAGACTCAGGTTAATTACTTCTAAGGATATGGACAAACTAGATGTAATCATATCAAGAAATAATTGAATGGAATCTTATAGAAGTCAGAGAGAGCAACAGAATGTGCCAGAAGCTCAGGGAAGAGGAAATGACACTAATGTCACATGAAGAAAGGAGTACATAGAAGCAAATATCCCTATTGTTTTCGTATTTGTATTTCTTCAAGAGACTAAATAAAAATCATATGAGGAATTAAAAGTCACTTTCAAAATGGAACCTTATAAAAATGCACACTACTCAGCCCACTCCAGATATACCAAATCAGAGTGTGAATTTTAAACAAACTGCTCAAGTGATTTTTATGCATAATAAAAAGTTGGAGGGGCACTGAAGCCACCTATAACAATAGCAAGATCATGGAACTTTCAAGTAAATACAACCCACTGTGGATAAAGTTGGGGAGGCAGGGAAGCCCTACAACTTACTGGTTGTGTGACCTTGGACAATTTAATGAACCCCTCTGAATCTCAGTTACCTCACTTATAAATGGAGGTGATAACAGTATCTATACCTCATTGGGTAGCTGTGAAATTAAGTTTACATATATAAAGCACTCCAAAGGCTGTCCAACACTGGCCACGCACATTGATGTGAATAAAGAGCAACCTGACCATGAAATCTATTTAGACTATAGAACCAACAGGATCTGGTTAACAGACTGGGACATGTGCTATCGGCAATTTCCTGGTTTGTGGAATTAGCAACTGGAAGGGAGGCAGGATCATTTACTTGGAAGTTTGGCATGGGGCGAGAGGGACGAGGGTGAGTTCAGTTGTTGGCATGTTGCGGTTTAGCTACCTATGGGCCCTCCCAGTAGAAATGGCCAGAGGGCACTTGGGCAAATGCGGCCATGGACAGAAATATGGACTGAATATATGGATCTGGGAGCCACCGGTTTAAAGCCGATGACGAGAGCCAGCAGAGTTCGGAAGATCACCCAGAAAGAGCGTGTAGAGTGAAGACAGTGCCCGAGGCAGAACCCGGAGGAGCACCATCATTTAAGAGCCATGCAAAAGTGCAGCAGTCCCTAAAGGAAGCTGAGAAGGTGAAGCAGGGCGGCAGGAGAAAAACTGAGTGTGGAGATGCCAAGGAAGAAAAAAGTTTCAAGAAGGCTCAAGGCCAGAGTGGTCACATAGGACAAAGACTGAGTTGAGAAGTGCCAACTGGATTTGGTAGCACAAAGGTTTTTGTGACCTTGGCGAGAGCAGTTTTGGTGGGGTGCAAGAAGGGGAAGAATCAAAAAGAGAAAGTCAGAAGGGAAACAAAGCATGGAACCATCACAGGGTGCAAAAAGAGAATTTAGAGAACAGCTGAAATGTACTCCCAAAGTAATTAAAAAGGCTTCACATCTATTATGCACACGCAGTTTGAGATTATGTTTAAAAAGACTGCAACACAGTGATAACCACAATAGACCAATTAAAAAGCTGAGGCCAAAAAGCATACAATCCTTTTCTGACACATAAAGGAACCCAAGTAATTTCTTTAATTAAATGGGTAAAATAGTTCAACATAAAAATATTACTTGTGGCTCAGTGGTAACAGTGGCGGCACGATACCATAAGCCCTTTCTGGTAAGTTAATCATGGCAGGCTATGCTGGATTTTTTTGCACGACTTACCCTAAATTCAATTAGTGGAATAAAAGGGAAGTAAATTTCAGAACCCACGGATGTTTCCCTCTCTAACAAATAGGGCGAAAAGCTGCTCCAACCCACAGAAGGGATGTGTATCCTAAGAAAACAGGAACTTGCCCTGAGATAGGGGAAAGCTGAAACACAAGGGTCTCATCTCAAGGGCACCAAGAGAGACTTTGATGAAAACTCACACGCTCTCAGATCCTGCAGTCCCAGGGAAATTTGTCCCAAGTTGTCTGCCAGGGGGCAATTAATAAGTTAAATAGGCTAGACTTTCTTCTGAGGGCTTAAAAAAAGAGCTTTTAATGTCCACAGCCTATGTGGTGAAAGGTTGGCAAAAAGATAAAATTCCTTTTCATCTTTAATAGCCCCCAAAGAACTAAAATAGTAGTTTTCAAACTCTATGCGTGTTCATGGCACACTGTCAAATGCTACACTTTTGATGGAAGACCTGCATAAATTCAGAAGAAAGCACAGGTTCTTAAAAAGCAATCTTCAGAAAACTGAAAATACTTTCTATTGATTAGAGCAGTACACAAAAGTACATAACATTATATATTTTAATCAAGTTTAAAATTAAGTTTTTCTACAACTGATGATACATACTGCTGAGCCTGGTCTTGCTGATCTGAAAGACAAGTTGGGCGCATGATAAGACATGGCATAGGGCAGAGAATGCTCTGGTGCAAGTAAGATGTGTGAGGCAAAGGTTATTATCAAACAGGCACCAGGAAAGCCTTTGTGTTTAAAGGCACACATGAGGGTTTTGCTCCTGAGTACATGAGACCACAATCAAGTAGAAAATTGTTCTACTCAAGTTCCTGAGCTGAAGAATTAACCAAGTAAACTATGTGTTCACAGTTTGTATCACTGGTTATATGAAAAATAAAAGTTATACGTAGATCAAAATTTGAAAGTGTTTCCATAATATATCAGGGTAGTATATCCTGCCAGTTGGAGACCACAGGAGTTAAAGAACAAAGACCTCCCCCTACCCAAGATATCAGCAGAAGGTGTAGGAGCCTGAGATTGTGAGGCACGGAGGCCCAGAGGATTGTCCTGAGGAGAAAGGCTTGGGCAGCACAGGAACAGGAGGCTGGTGGCTTCTAGAAGAACATGCGCAACCCAGGACCCAGAAGGAAGGGAGTGGGGCATCTGCAGTTCTAATTTTGAAACTGGAGAGCATGCTGATGCCGAATACCATTGAGATGGCTCTTCCCAAAGTGGATTTTGTCTGGGAAAACTTGGTTGATATGTCTGGTATTCTTGCTCCAGTGTGTATTCAGCTAGTGGATTTCTTAGAGTTTTGTGCCCCAGCTATGCATGTCATTAACACGGTACTTGGAGCTCAAGATGGTCACCAAATGGCTGGTCAGGTGGTGCTAATTCTCCCCAAGTTTTGTTGATCCTAGACAAATAGGTCATAAAATCACACTGTATCAAAAAGTAGGATAGGGAGGAGACAAGTGTCAAAACCATCTATAAACAAGACCACTGTCAATGAGGAACAAAAGGATTATGTTGTTAAGGGCTGGACACAGAAATACTTTTTTGTTGATGCTCTATCTTATTTTTAAAAAAGGATTTAAGGCAGCTTACTGAAATATATCTTGCTCAAAGGATAAAATTAGATACAGAGCACACTCAGAACAAGGGAAAATTAGGTGTAGGTAAATAAACTGAAAACAGGAGATAAGATTAGGATACACATTATAAAGTCTTTTAAGGCTGTAATTAGAGGAAAACCATAAATAGGGTTCTGAGCTTCCTAGGAGCCAATGCAAAAAGGACAAGCCCTTTCATTTACAGGATTCCCACTGCCTATAAGGTTAATAACAAACCAGCTTCTCAAGTGAAGCACAGTACTTTTTGGTCGTCAGAAAAATTTTTATCATAGGTCTTTTCCAAGGCGACACTGTGTGACTGACAGACTGAGAAAAATCCTCAGCAGCATCCTGCAAGAGACACACCACCAAGATCCATCTGGCTGTTTTCCACTCTGTCCATCAATGCAAGTTAAAGGCAAAAAATGCCCAGGCACAAATCAAGAAAAGCAAGTCTAAGAGAGGACAAGAAAGGCAGGCCAAGTGTTTGTAGCTATCTTATTATGGTTGGGCTTGATCTAGGAATTAAATTTAAACCATTTAAGGCATGGCCATCTCTTTGGATAACTCTTTATGAACATTCTTCTTAACAGCAAGCTTTTGTTAAGATTTGGACAGAAAACAGTTTGAAATGAAAACTGTTTGAATGAAAACCTAAAGCAGAGCTACTCTATGCTGTTGATTAAGGGCAGTAGTGTTTGCTTTAATAATCAACCTAATTCTCTTAGAAAACACTCTAGAAGCAGCAGGGCTTTCAGATCATGGGCTTGTAGACCAAGAGATTAAGCAGAGGGTCTCTTAGAGTCAGACAGACCTGGGTTTAAATGTCAGTTCTGCTCCTTCCTAGCTGTGGCACTTCCCTAATATCATCAGTTAAATGGGAATCCATTCAATATCCACAATGTCTTCTGAGCATCCACAGTGTGTGGCCTAATCAAATAACACCTGCCTCGTATGCTTGTTTGTGAGGATTAAATAAGTAAATGCATCTAACGTATTCAGTACAGTGACTGTTACATGGTAAGCATTCAATAAATGTTAAACCTAATAATAATAACCATAATGAAAGATTCTGGATTCCATTCTAATGCATAAATAAGTATACGATTACAAGGTGTCAAAGTTCTGCAACACAGAAAATAGTTACAATAATTTCAGCCTAAATAAGTTCCAAAGTCAGCATTATCAATCACCCACCTAGGCAGTAAAAACATCAGAAAAGCACCACCCATAGTTTTAAACCATATTAACTTGCTGGTGAATGCTCTAAGATAAATGTTGTATCCTGAAGTATCTAAAAGAGTAGACCTGCTATATAAGATGTAGATATAAACTAGTTAAATCTTAAAGAACATCTGTCAAAATTATGATTTTAGCTGTAGAATTCTAAAGTCTTGATGTTTTGATGTTCCTGAAGGAAATATGCTGGTACCTTCACTAATCTCTCAATTTGGTAATACTACACAGAATACAATTTCTTCCATAAAATGCCTATGAAAACAAGAAGTCTACTCAATTGTGAATAGACAACAAAATTGCGCTGTGTTCGGAATGGTGGACAGGCAGCTAAATCAGTCATTAGCAAAGCATCGTTCCTCTGCACAATGGTCCCATAGGCATAATTCATATTCATGCCTGAGCAAAAATACAAATTACTACATATCGAGAGTCCTCAAACAGTCAAAACCTCAAATGCTAAAATCTGCAGATGCCAAGCAAGTTCATCGTCAACCATTCTTTTGATAATGATTTGATAGCATAGCCTTTGAGGCCACCCTGAGTTCATGACAACAAATCATGCTACCTGCACAGGGAAACATTGATATATTTCCTTTTCTATACAGCAGGAGGATATGTATGCAGCTCAGCTAAATGCAGGTTTGAATCACTAAGACATAATTTTAAAAAGGCACAGACAATACACTACCCTGTTTTATCCTGACTTGAAATTACCTGCAGCTCGTGACTTCCCCAGAAGTATCAAGATGTTGGGGTTTTATGAGAATCAGCAGCTGGGCTGGCCAGGGGAGAGGTCTATTTTGTGCCCACACCATTTATCATTTATACCACAGCAGTTTCCTATCCATCAAGTCAAAGGCCAAGAAAAGATCAATAAAAGCCACAAACAATCTCATGCTTTTCCTGACAGATTTCAATATAAAGTGCTGAAGAATAGTTGACAGTGTAATAGCTGTGCCTTGCCTAGAATGCTGCCATGAGAGACCAGACTTGCAATTCGTCAGGAAGAAAAATGGCACACGCTTTAGATGAAATGCACTGCAAGCTAATGAGTCTAACTATATGGTGGGGTTCGGGGGGATCAAAGAGGCTTGCTTTTCCTTTCCTTTATTTATTTTTGATGGGTTAGGCTACTCTCTGATTTCAACCAAATTGGATCATTCATTAAATAAATAGTTACTAAGTAACTAATACTAAGCATTGTGCTTGGTACTAGGGATACAGTGGCAAATAAACATCCATTATTCCTATTATTAGGGTGCTCATAATCTATATCCTTATTTTATGGGATTTAAAAAAGTGCCAGAGATGAGAGAGTCCACCAGCAGAGGAAGAAATTTTCACTTCATGCTTTTAAGATTTATAACTTTTTCTTTTTCTTTCTTTTTTTTTTTTTTTGAGACAAGGTCTAGCTCTGTCACCCTGGCTAGAGTGCAGTGGCGTCATCATAGCTCACTGTAGCCTCCAACTCCTGGGCTCAAGCGATCCTCCTGCCTTAGCCTCCCAAGTAGCTGGGACTATAGGTGTGCCACCACACTCAGCTAATTTTTCTATTTTTTGTAGAGACAGGGTCTTGTTCAGGCTGGTGTCGAACTCCTGGTCTCAAGCAATCCTCTCACCTCAGCCTCCCAAAGTGCTAGGATTACAGGCATGAGCCACCACACCCAGCCCTAGTTGAGATTTTAAATCATCGCTATATGGTGGAATGTTACAGATACATTTTAGGGTTCCAGTCCAGCTCATGATCTTGGAAACTGACTTGTCCACATCCTCTTCAGAGAGGATATATCCTCTTTATAGAAAGTCTGCCCTATCCATAGTCTTTGGGAAGGGATGGGCCTAGAAGGCCATGTTCATACCCCATGACCCCACTGCCCCAAAGCACAGCCGTCTGAATCAGGGATAGATACCTGGACCAAGAGAAACCAATCCAGAGTATTGTGTGGAATTTGAAGTTAAGGCTCAAGAATGAAGGGACAACCGTGGGCAACAGAGATGTAACCATGTAAACCATAGGGGTTGGGAGGCTAGAAATCAATTTAGTAATAAAAAACATGTATGAGAACTTACTATGTGCCAGGCCCTGTGCCAGCTTCTGGAACTACAATAATGACAAGACAGACACGGTTACCACCTTCACTTCTAGTGGATGACAGAGTAGTAAGAAAATAGGTAAATGAAATAAATACAGATTATAATAAGCACTGTTAACAAAATAAATAGGATGTTGAGTTAGAGAATAGCAGGGGAGGGGACTACTGTAGGGGGTTGGTCAGGGAGGCTTTTCTGAGAGGGTGGCATTTAAGCTAAGATCAGCCATGAGGAGCCCAGGGGAAGCCATTCCGGGATGAAGGATAAACATAAGCAGGAGTCCCAGGACAGGGGAAAAATTCAGTGTGCTCCAGAGACCAGGGTGAGGCCAGACATCTGAGGTGTGGTGAGCCAGCGAGCATGAGAGAAGGTGGAAGAGGAAGGCAGAGTGGGGATCACACCGGTGTCTGTAGGGCTTGGTGAATGGTCTGCCCTTGAAGTGTAATGGGCAGCCAAAGAAGGGTTTTTAAGAAAGAAAAGACACTGTGTTGTCAACATTTTAAAACATCGCTCTGTCATAAGGACAGACATACAAACCAAAGAAATAAAAGAGGGAGCCCAGAAATTAACCCTTGCATCTATGGTCAATTGATTTTGACAAGGGTGCTGAGACCATTCAATGGGGAAAGGGCAGGACTTTTAACCAGTGGTGCTGGAAAAGTTTGATCTCCACATGCAGGAGAATCAGCTGGACTCTTATCTCAAATCATACATAAAAATTAACCCCAAATGAATCAAAAGTATAAATGTAAAAACTAAAACAATTAAACTCTTAGACGAAAACATAGGGAAGAATTTTTAGGACATTGGAGTTGGCAATGATTTCTTGGCTATAACACCAAAAGCAGAAGTAACAAAAGAAAAAATAAATTGGACTTTATCAAAATTAAAAACTCTTGTGCATTAAAGGACATTATGAACAGAGTATAAAGACAACACACAAAATGCGAGAAAATATTTTTAAATCACCTATCTGATAAGGGACTAATATCCAGACTATATAAAGAACCCCTACAACTCAACAGCCAAAAAACAATGCAATTTCAAAAATGAACAAAGAACTTGAATAGTCATATCTCAAAAGAAGATATATCAATAGCCAATAAATACATAAAAGATGCTCAACATCACTAATCATCAGGGAAATGCAAATCAAAACCACAATGAGATGCAAATCAAAACCACTTCACATCCATTAGGATAGCGATTACTTAAAAAAAAAAAAAAAGAAAATAACAGGTGTTGGCAAAAATGTGGAGAAAGCAGAACCCTTGTGCATTACGGTAGAAATATGAAATGGTGCAGCCATTGTGGAAACAAGTTTGGCAGTTCCTCAAAAAGTTAAAAATAGAATTACCATATGACCCAGCAATTCTACACCTAGTTAACATAAAGAATACAAGAAAATTGAAAGCAAGGTCCAGGTATGTCCACTTTGGGAGGCTGAGGATCACTTGAGGCCTGGAGTTCAAGACTAGCCTGGGCAACATAGTGAGACATCATCTCTACAAAAAAATTTAAAAATTAGCCAAGTGTGGTGGTGCACACCTGTAGTCCCAGCTATTTGGTAAGCTGAGGCAGGAGGATCACTTGAGGCCAGGAGTTCAAGGCTGCAGTGAGCTATGATTGCATCACTGTACCCCAGCCTGGGTGACAGTTTCTAGAAAAGAAAAAAATAATTGAAAGCAGGAACTCCAACTGATATTTGGACACCAATGTTCAAAGCAGCATTAATCATAATAGCATAATAGCTAAAAGGTAGAAATAACCCAAATGTCTATCAACAAATGAATGAGTAAACAAAATGTGATATATAAATACAATGGAATATTATTCAGCCATAAAAAGGAATGAAATTCTGATACACACTATAACACAAATGAATCTTGAAAACATTATGCTAAGTGAAATAAACCAGACACAAAAGAACAAGTATCTTACAATTTCACTTATACGAGAGGTAACTAGAATAGGTAAATTCACAGAGACAAAGTAGACTAGAGCTCACCAAGGGTTGGGGAGGGGGAATTGGGGAGTTACTGTTTAATGGGAACAGAGTTTCAGTTTGGGATGATGGAAAATGTCCTGAAGTAGAGAGCGGTGACGGCAGTACACCAATGTGAATGTACTTAATGCCCCTGAACTATATACTTAGAAATGGTTAAAATAGTAAATTTCTATTTTACTACAATAAAAAATAAATTTAAGAAACTACCACTCTGGCTGCTAGGAAGAATGAACTGGAGAGAGAAAACTGTGTCATCATGGGAGGCTGGTCTGCAGAGAGGAGAATGACACAGACAGGAAAGCATATGGACCAGAGAGAAACAGAGAAAAAGCCGCTTGACGGCTTTCCAGTCACACGAGGCCCAGCTGTGCTTCCTGCAGTCACTTCTGCGAGATTCTTCCTTTCGGTGAATTCCTTGATACTTGAACTAGACTGAACGGCTCTCTGTTCCTTGCAAAGAAACAATCCCTGATTAAGGCAGGGACACGGCTGAGATCCAGGAAAGCAGCAGCCTGGGGACACAGGTGTGAGGCAACTGGTTTCTAACGCTGGACTAAGGCTCCACGAAAGCAGAGCTGTTTATTTTCCGCTCCCTCTCAGTGCCTAGCACCGTGCCTGACACATGGCAGACCTCCAATAGATATGTGTTGAAGGAACACTAAGAAACTCTCCCACGTGTCTAGGTAGACCTGGGCTCCCATGTTCTCACTCACCAAATTTATACCAGATGGAAACCTGCAGAACTAAGCCTCTAAATCTGCTCTCGTTACTGACTTAAATGGCCAAGCTTAGTTCTTCACAGGACTTACACCTAACTTGTTCAAGGTCAGGAGAAGTTTATGCTAAAATTTCAATTTTATATAATATATTCCTGAGTACTGTTCTGCAAAGTCTGAGTTCCAAGACACCCGCTATTGGAGGTCTGCCATGTGTCAGAGTTCCCAACAATTTTCATCATATGAAGTTTAATAGAACTTAAGCCCACTTTTTCATGAACGTAGAACATATAAAATGGTTGTAATTTATAATACTCCGTTGTTCAGAGGTAACAGGAAAACACTGCCTTTCTTTCGGATCACTGGAGTCAGAATTTCAGAAGATCCCATAGCAAAAATGGAGCTGTGCTCGTTTCATTTTTCTCAACCATTCCCGCCACTTGTGCATGTCATTTCTAACCTGGGAAAAGTAGAAACAACCTAATTTTATAAGAAGTGGGAAACTGTCATACAGATAATCGTTTATTGCCATGTTGGGCTATCACACCAATTAAAATGGTAACTCTGAAGACTATGTAAGATATTTACAAAATATAGTTAAATGAAAAAAATTACATAAATTTCATTACAACCATGGAAAAATGAGGTTTGCAACTATAAAGAATGGAAGGTACCAAAAGGAGATGAAAATAGTTGCTGTAAGGTAAGATTATATATGAAATTTTAAAATATATTTAAAATTTATTTTATAATATTTTTAAAAGTCAACCATAAATATACACACATACACAATCATATCTCCAAACAGATTGAAGAACTTTTGGTCAATGAGCTGCCTGAGCAGGCCAGAATAACAGAAGACCTGGCTGGGATGCTCTACGCAGGGGTTCTTCAAGTGTGATCCTGGGACCAGCAACATCGACATCAATCTGAGAACTTCACAGAAATGTAAATTGGAGGTTAACCCCAGACCTACTGAATTTGAAACCATGGATCTGGTGCCTAGCAATCTCCAGAGGATTCTGATGCCTGCTCAGTCTGAGAACCACTGCTCTCAAGTACCTTTCCATTCTGATATTCTGTGATTTCCACACGTCTTTGAAGAGTCCATCTTTCACACTCATGTTCTTTCCCCCAAACATCACTCACTGTTTACAAGAGTCCATATTACCTGCTAGGCCAAGTCCAAAGTCTTCACCTGACATTCAAGGTTCTACTTTGGCTGCCGAATGTTGTCTTTACTACTGCAGCTAGTTAACATAAACTGTGCTTAGGTGCTAAGTACTTTAAATGTATCGTCTCATTTCATCCTCATAAAAATACTATAAGGTAGATAATATTAATATTCCCATTTTATAGATGAGAAAACTAAGGCCAAAAGAAGTCCAATAACACACAGTGACGAAACAAGAATGATTTCAGAGCACAAATTCTTAAGCACCATTGAGGTTCAGAGAAGTTAAGTAACTTGACTGGTCACAGAGATAAGTAGTGGAGTTCGAACGTGAAGCAGGCCTGTCTGAATCCAAAGCCGGCTTGCTTGCTTTGTAACCACTGAGTTCTGCCAGGCAGGGCGTTTGTTCATTGCCTTGTAATACACTGTTGCCAGGAGCTGTGCTGTTGGCCCAAACCTACTGTCTATCCTCTTTGCCACCAGCCCTCCCTATGTGCCCTGCCAGGCCTTCCATGCCACTTCCCTAAGCTCCCCCTGCCAGGATGGGTCACTCTCTCCTTTCTCTCAACCTCCACCATGTTCTACTTGAATCTCTTGCACAATATTTACCAATCGCCATTATGAATTATAATCATGCACCTGCTTTTTCAGGAGAGGCAGTGGTCTGAGTGGTGTGGTGTCACCAGTAACTGATACAGCAGGTGTTGATTGAGTCAATTTGTCTCTTGTGTGACTACATTAATTCTTTAGATATTTTACATATCTTATCCGCCCAGCCAGAGGACAGTAAGCTCCTTAAGAACAAGGACCAAATCTTTCACTTATTTTATATTTTCAAGAATACCTGGCTCTGGGCCAGGCACACAGTCGAGTCTATAATATATGCTTGAATTCAAGCAGAATGCTACTGGTACACACTCTGGTATAAATTTTTCTATTTAAACTCTGCAAAAATGCAGCTTATATTAATGGGGGAAACTGGGTACTAAACAAATAAATACAAGTAACTCTTTTTAAATAAATAGAAATAATACATTTAATGTTATTACTAGTGTTAAATACTAATCAATATAATTTTATGAGCACATTTTCCTGAAAATGTTTGAATTTCCATGCAACTAGAAAAAAAATCACATTCTAACTTTAAAAAAATTAAGGCTATTATATGTTTTCATTTTGCCTCTTTTAAAATGAAAACATACTATTTTTTAAAATCTTACCACAAACCCCAATGTCTCTCATTAAAGAAAATGTGGATATTTTCAATTCCAGGTATCTATCATCTATTACAGTCATTTATCTAGTCCAACCAATATGCTTTTAACAGGAAAAAAATCTCATAAATATTCTAACTCCTATTATATACCCAGAAAGCAAAGGCACAGGAAATCAGAATTATGTATTTTAATAATATTTAAACCTTAAAAACTAGCTTTATAAACTTTTAGGAAAAAGATCATATAAAAGCCAAATGCTACCTTTCTTAGTTCATAAATTATTTTATTTAATTATATACACCATTAACAGAGAAAAATACCCAGCCACTACAATTTTTAACAAACTGGAAGGCACAAGATTAAAAGTACGTACTCATATAAACAAATAAGATGATCAAATTATCATAACCTGTCAATAGGTATTTATTTCAATCCGGTCCTCATGCTGTAACCCACATGATCTAACAGTAAATATACAATAAAAGATCTGATGAGCTTGGTGATCGTCTCTAAATCTAAATCAATGTACTACCACTGAACAGACAGCATAAACTTACCAGCTCCACAGATCCATAATGTTTCCTACTGAAATCCCCACGTCTACAGCCTAGGTCTTCCGAGACAGAGCTGGAACAAAAATGCTTCATCAGTATTATACATAGCGATCTGGCCACAAACCTTCTGCAAAAATCGACTACCATTTGCAAAAAGGGCTGCTCTGAAACAGGCTTGCAGTGCCTGGGCTCCTCACTGCAGGGGAGCCTCCTTGCAATAGACACAGTCCCCAGCAGCCATTGCAGAGCCTGGCTTTCATGTAGCCCTCAGGAAAAAGCAAAACGCCAGAGTCATCCCTGGAAGTATAGGCAATGATTGAATTAAATATTTAGTCATTTGGATCGATTGAAATTTCCAAGGCTACTGGTGGTTTATAATTTCATTTCTGTATAACCAAAGGGGATAGAAGCCCTGCAGTAAACTTGAGGCAAGGAGCAAAGCTGCTGAACCAGATCTTGCAATGATCTTTCATTTAAGACTCTTTGTCCCAAATATGCAACATAAAAATAACCAGCATTATTTAATGCTGTATTTTAGAAAAGAGAAAGAAACTTTGCAATCCTGGTAGACCCCACCCCCGCAACCCCCTTAAAGATTTTTATGTAGCAATATGAAAAAAGACCAGTACTAACAGAAAATCTAAAAATCTAACATCCAAGTATATTTAGTTTTTTGTATAGCAGCAGCTAATATTCCCCCCCAAAAGGCTTAAATCAGATAAAAAAAAAATCACATGCGCTGTTAAAGAGCAATTAAAACAAGGGCAAAATTGTTACTGCATTTGCATCCTGAATGCATAGTTACATGCTCAAAAGGCTCATATCTTATTGGCTAGTTAGTATTTAGGACCCCAAGCAGTACTTGTGAAACCACCAGAGACCCACAAAATACAAACAGTTTTAATAAGTTTGGTTCTGATATGTCATGCAAATAACCCTAATAAAACACAAAAAATAAAATTACATAGGAATTACATGTTTAATATAGTCAAAATATTTGGGATCTAACATGCAAAGAAAGGTGCACTTAGTACCTTTTCATCCTTCCTTAAAAGGTAGGCTACATTTTCTAAATTACAGCCTCCTGGCACATTCAGAAAGAGACTGACTCTGATGTTTAGCAACCACAGAACTGACTCTCTGCCAGGACACTGACAGGCTCCAAGAAAGACAGCATGAGAGAAATGAGATTAGAGAGTCTAATGGTATTCTGCTTCCACCATTTCACAGAGATGGCTGAATTAATCTTATATGAGAAATTTAACCTTTTGTAGTCCTCCCTCCCTTAGCTGAAAATCAACGCACGCAGTTCAGAAGGGTGGACCAGATTACCCAGGCTATTTTCCTGCTTCTAGTGACAGGATTTTCTACCCCAAAATCTCTGAAAGAGAATAAAACACTTCCCTCCCTGGTCTATTCCAGTCTGTGTTAAGTATGTCTTCTATGCCCATTTTGAAAACCCTCCTGGAGGAGACTGCCATCACCACACATACTGAGGGCTGCAGTGAGAGGGGTGCCTGTGCACTCAGACAGAGATCGGGCACAGAGCCGAAGCTCAGTGGCTGCTGACTGAATGTTCCGTCTGCCCAGATCTCAGCCCACCCGGAGCAGCAGCTTCTAACACCAATGGTTGATAATCTGAAAAGAGCGAGGATGTGGGGCTCTGGGACCACCCTGTACAGCCTTCAGTACACAGTGCCAGCTCCCTAACTTTGCCAATAGCCAGAAATAAACACAAAAAAGATGACAACCCTACATCCTGCAGCCACCACCTCCCTTAGACGCCTCACAGAGAGAAAACAACATCCTAAGAAAATAACCAAGGGAGCTCTAAAGAGAAGGTCTGCTATCTGCTGCCCTGGCCCCTCTAATTACATTTCATCCAACATTCTGCAGAGATAGTGCTTGCGAACCATGGGAACCAGGATGAACTATATGGGGTGCAGGAGGCACTCAAACCAGCAACATTAATATGCTCTCCCCACTTCCCTCCTCCCTCCCAGGTTCTCTGGCCCCCAGGCACCCAGCACGAGGGTTACAAGGGTTACAAGTGAAGGGGACCATCTAGAGCTCCAAGAGAAGCTTTTGTCCTTCCAGGCTCCAGTGTCTGGCCCACCACCTGGCACCAAGTGGACATATAGTAAATGCTTGTTGCAGTAATGAAGGCATTTGTACATCTCCTGGATCATACCAGCTAACACCTGACAGCCCCTGTAAACACCAAGGCAGGCTGTCCATGTCATCTACCCTCAGAAGCCACGGTCTTTATTCCCTTAGTACAGAGACGATCCTGGCCCACGAGGCAGTCACTGCTAGGTGCACAGCAAAACCTGCTCTCCTTTCCTCTTGGGCTTGCCACTGGACTATGTTTCCTAGTCCCTGTTGTAGTGTGAGAGATCATGTGACTTAGCTCTGGCCAAGACAATATGGGCACAAGTGATGTGCAGTGCTTCTAGGCACAGATCCTGGGAAGTACTTGATCTCTTGCTCTGTGGCCAGCTGGATGGAGAGACTCCAGGGACCTGCAGGAGGGCAGAACTTCAAGATGGAGGAACCTGGCTCTCTGAATGATCACATGCAAGCCCATGCCACGAGGAACAGCAGTATTAGCATATGACGTGAGCAAGAAATAAACATTTAGCTGTGTTAATCAGGTAGAATTTGGGTTTACTTGTTAAAACCTCTGTGTTACCTCAACTAATACAGAAGTAGGTATCTCGCAGTGGGGTGCCACCACAGCAACCCCCTGAAATATGTAGCACAGGCTTAGAAAGCAGGCAGCAGCCAGTGAGGAAACTGATCTCAGAGGCTGGAAAGATGGAGATCTATGTTATATGGTAGCAAAATATTTGGTAAAACTTATACCTACAGTCATTTAGAAACTGGACTAGGACCTTCTGAGTCTGTGGCTCTAGGGAAAGTGGCTAGACAGAACCAGAGTGCAGTTGTGCGCTGCTCCTGTTGGCTGACCTTAGCAAAGCTCTTCACAAGGAAGAGACGGGCCCAGGAAAGAACTGGGTGGGTTTCCAACAAAGCTGGAGGGGAACAGACAGAGTCCAGAGACCAAGGGCCTTGTGGGCCTAAGAAACTGCTCTGTTCCCAGACCCCAGCTAAGATCTCTGGCCAGTGAAATGTGCACAGAAATGAGGAGCACCTCTTGCAAGCCGAGCCCATAAAAACTTCCACGAGTAATCAATCCTTGGTTTCTTTCCTCACGTACCAGCTGAATGGAGAGGACTCTGAGGACCAAAAAGAATGAAGCCACATGAAGGAGTCTGGGTCTTAAACGACCACCTACAAGATTCTAACAAGGAATAGCCTCGCTGGGCTCTGAGATGAGTGGGAAATAACTTTTATTGTCTTAAGTCACTAAGATTCAGGGTTTATCTAAGGGGCAATTTTATCCTAATTGATACAACTCTCCACAGGTAACAGAAAATAGTGTTAGAATATCCTCCACAAAAAGGGCTTGTCAGAGAGCTGGTGGGCCAAGGTGAAGGGGTTGGCAAACTATTGTCCAATCCAGCCTATGGTCTGTTTTTAAAAACAAAGTTTTATTGGAACACAACTATGTCCATTGGTTACAACAGCAGAGCAGTTCCAACAGAGACCCGCATGGCCTGCAAAGCTCAAACTATTTACTGCCTGGCCCTTTAAAGAAAAAAACTGCCAACTCTACAGTATGGTCCCACGAATCCCTACTGTTGGTTTCAGGCCTGCACATAAACTGTGATAAGTCTGGCAGTGAGAATACTTGACAGTGTTTCTCAGACTTTAGGGCCTATCAGAATCCCTCATGGAACTTTGTAAGAATGCAGATTCCCTGGCCCTGCTCTCAGAGGCTGTGATTCAGTACATCTGTGATTTTAACAAGCAGCCAGGAGAATTCTGATGCATGTGGTCCACAGACAACACTTTGAAAAACACTGTTCTTCCAGATGACTCCAGAATCCCTGGGAAACCTGTTAACTATTCTGCAGCACTTTTATAAGGAAGGGCAAGACCTTGATGAAGATTTCTATCAATGAGAGCAGGTACAATGAGGAGGTACAATGTAGTCCTGCAGAACATGTGCTTCAGTCACAGACATGGGTTCTCAACTCTCTGGGCATTAGTTCCCCTATACAATGCAGTTGAAATCACCTACTTAACAGGGTTATAAAGAATAAATAAGGCCTGGCACGGTGGCTCATGCCTGTAATCCCAACACTTTAGGAGGCTGAGGCAGAAGGATCTCCCTGTCTTTTAAAAAAAAACAAATAAAATAAATAAGAAAAAGCGCGATACTTTTGTAGTTTATAAGCATGATGACTGGGTTTTCACGCACATGCGTGAGATGTGCCTCCCTCAAACCTTGTTACGACATCGGCACATTACCCATCTGACATGAAAAAATAGAAAAAGCAAAGTTCTAAGCATAATGTCTATCACATGATTACTACTCAATAAATGCTGGTGGTTATTATTATTCTTACTATTAATATGAATGCCTCTCAGATTTTTAGAGAGAGAATTTGGAAGAGGAATTTGGCATAAATAATTACTAAATTTTTAAATAATTTAAAAAAAAATGTCCTTTTCCTCCCTGTAGCTGTAAGGCAGACCCAGGGCGAAGCAGCAGGCTTCCGAAGGCAGGGCTGAGGGCAGCATCACAGTTCCATACTATATCTCCTCCCGAAAAGTGCTGGCTTAGCAGTGTGACCTCACCTAGAAAATACCTGGGACCCACTACTGCCATGACAGGAGGACAGACATTTGAAACCTGGCTAGAGCATTTTACCAAAATAAGGAAGGTGCCAAAAAGAACCAGGGAGCTTCAAGTTCTCCAAATGCAATGTGGTCCAGGGTCTAAATATAAACCCTTCTGTTTTAGCAAATCAACACGTGAGGATGCTGGATCACACTTTGCAATCGTGAACAAAACTGAGGACCTCCATGTTAAATCTTCATATATGGCCTGGGATGAAAGCAAAGATTTCCAGCTCCACACAGAGGCTAGACAAATTGCTATGATATAAGTTAGGTTCCTGGAAAACAGGAAAACCTCTTCCAAAGAGTCAAGAGGTGTAGAAACTGAATAAGGGGGGTGGGGGGGAAGAGAGCCTGGCAGCCCCCAAAGGGAAGCCAAATTCAGTGATACAGGTCCTCAGTCAACGGACCCAGAGATTACCCTCACAACTGGCCAGGCCCCACTGAGCCATCTTCAATGGTTTCCAGCCCCAGTGGAGGAGTTAAGGACCACAGTGACAAGGGGACTCTTCCTAGATCAGTAGAGAGAATTTGTGAGAAGCAACAGGCAGTTTTTCGGAAGTCCACCAAGAGTCAGCAGCTCCAGGACAATGCCTCAGAACCCTGATAAGCACAGAGTAAGAGACAGATGGAAGGGATCCCCCTGTTAAGGGGCAGAGATAATAAAAAATGTGCCAGATTACAGATTTTGGCCTGGAGGGAACCCAGGGCCTCCAAACAATGGTTACTAGAATGGCTTATTGCACAGAAGGGACCAGTTGTCTCACCTCGTAAAGATAAGTCAAATACCATGCAAAGCAGAAACACAGCAATATCTTAATTTCTAAGGATGAAATGGAAGAATTTTGTGCTCTTCTGAAGTCATTTAAGACACCAGGAAGTAGGAAGTAAGCAGGAAGATTTCTAGAGTGAAAAGGGCCCAGGAAAGCAGAGCCCCTAGATTCTGCTGACTCTCCAGACAGTTCCTTGTTCCCTGTTGTGTTTCTGGGGGTACAGTGTTCCTTGTACCTGGATCTTAAGCTTACCATTCCTTAGCAAGGCCCACCAACCATAAATGGTCAGGCGATTCTGGATCTGAATTTCAGCTCTATCACACATGACCTCTGTGACCTCAGGCAAGTTACTTATCCTCTCTGAGCCTATTTCCTCATCGTAACAAGGGATTAAAATAATATCGGGCTCTGTGAGAGGATTAAAAGAGATCATATGATGCTTAGCCGAACATCTGGCACATAGTAGCCAGTAAATAAATGCTAGTTATTCTAACTCTCAGGGACTTTATCTGTCCTGATCATCCCCATGCTCTAATGTGTCTTACTGAATGCCTGGCTCAGAGTAAGCCACTCAGTAAATATTTGTTGGATAAATGAGTCATGAATAAAAGATTACCTCTGCTGTCCTTTGCTCTACTTGAATGTAGATAGGTTCCTGCCTCTTTCTCCTCTCCATCCCCCTACCTGCCATTATATATGCTCAGACATACTTACGTACATTTGAAGTTATTTTTACCATCTTCAGTCATCTTTCTCATTCTACTCCACTTTCCTCTAACATTCTGGAGTGCATGCCTCCTACGTATTTGTGTGTCCACCAAGTTCCTGACACAGCCACGTACCCTGGAATTTATTTGGTTCACAGGAATTGATAAAGTCTTATGGCAGTTCACTGTAAGGTCGTTCCAATCATGATCTCTGTCAGTGCCTTTACAATTGTGTCTCCGAAATAAGCAATAGCGACTGTACCAAATGTTGGTGAGGGAGCAGAGAAACTGGACCACTCATACGCTGCAGGTGGGAATATAAAATGGTCAGCTAAGCCTCTCTGGGAAATAGTTTCTTATAAAATGAAACATGCAGTTACCACATGACCCAGCAATTGTACTCCTGGGCTTTCATTCCAGAGAAATGAAAACGTATGGCCACAAAAACCTGCATAAAGAATTTCAAAGCCATTATATGCATAATAGCCAAAAAACTGGAAACAATCTAGATGTCCTTCAAAGGGCAAATAGTGAAACAAACTGTAGTACATCCACACCACAGAATACTACTCAGCAATGAAAGGGAACAAACTATTGACATGCACAATAATGTGGATGAATGTCCAAGGAATTATGATGAGTAGGATGAGCCAATCGAAAAAGGTTACATACTGTCTGATTTCATTTATATAACATTCTTGAAGGGACAAAATGATAGAGTGGGGAGGAAGGTGGGTGTGGGTACAGAAAGGCAACATGAGAGATCCAATGAGGATGGAACTGGTCTGTACCTTATCTGTGGATACAGGTGGATATAGGAACATGCGCATGTCATAAAACTGCATGTAAAACTGGGCAAGTCTAAATAAGATCAGCATCTGTTCTTACTGCATCTGTCAATTTCCTGGTTATGACACTGTACTGTACTTATGTAAGATGTTACCGTTGGGGTATATGGAATCTCTCTGTGCTATCTCTAACAACTGCTTATGAATCTACGATTATCTCAAAAATTATAATTAAAAAACTGTATCTCAGTTGAAATTCTTTCATTCGCTCAATAAACAGTCACTGAGCACCTACAAGGTACCAGGTACTGTGCCAGATGCTAAACCTGCAACATGTGGTCCCTGCTCTCAGAGAGCTTACGGTGCAGTGGGAAAGGAAAATATAAAGTACATAGGACTCCACAGGAACAAAAATATTGTGCAAGCAAAGCACAATATGTGGATAGCAAATCTGGCAAATTGTAAAACAGCCTCTTTTTATCCCCTTCGTAAGTAGCATATGCAATCTTTGGGTGTGGGTGCCCACAGCAGAAGCCGGGGAGGTCTGTCACGCTCTTCTCAGCTCAAGATCCACTGGGAAACACTATGACAAAGTGGTTCCTGTGAAGTGCGATGTTTGCACATCCGCTCCCTCCTTTCCCAACTCTTCAGTGACAGTGACCTTGGCTTCTCTTTTCCTATAAGGTCAAGACTTGAGGGTTTTTCAGCTCAGAGTATAATTTGGTTTAGGAAACATTGCTGCACGTGGGATCTATAAATGCATGACCAAAATGTGTTACATAGAAAATTAATACACAGAAAAAAAATTAGCAGACAGCTGATTTTTCAGCTGCTATATGTATGTATATCCGTGCTATATACTTACTCATAAACAATATACAGCATTGGTTAGTATGTATTAAAAATTTACACAAATAAATACCATACCATGCATATCTTCCTGCAACTAGCTTCTTTGTTGAGCAATTTGCTTTTGAGAATCATACATAGTGGTGCCTGTAGCTCTAATCCATTTACGTACACTGCTGTATATGTTGTGGCACATCTCCCTTAACCACCTGCAGATCTACTTCTTTGAAGAAATCCCTTCAAAGTCTGTCTCTCCAGGTTCTTAAAGTTTCCCCACTGGGATTCACAAGATTTGGCCCCAACAGCATCCAGACCCAAAAGGGAGGCATGTTATTCTTGAGGAGGGACTTCTGTGCAGTCCCCAGGTAGCAAGAATCCTAGAGACACCAAGGTCATGGTGACCTTTGCTGCTCAGTGTGGTCCTTCGATCAGAGCTGGTTAGGAATGCAGGATCTCCCACCCCGGACCTATGAATCATAATTAGCATTTTAACAAGATCTCCCTGGGATTCATACGCACATTAAAATTAGAGAAGCCCTCATTCTAGACTTTGGTTCTCAAACCTAGCTACATATCAGAATCACCTGGAATTTTTTCTCTAATTTGTTTTATTACAAAATATTTCAAGATACAGAATAAGAAAGAATAATGTAATGAACATTGCAGATATACTTGAAACTCCTGTGTGCCTCCCCCTGATCCTGTTCTCATCTCTCCCTCCTCTGAAACAATCACTAATTAATTGTGCTTATGTTTCCTGTTCATATTTTTATATCCATGCTATATACTTACTCATAAACAATATACAGCATTGGTTAGTATGTACTAAAATTTACACAAATAAATACCATACCATGCATATCTTCCTGCAACAGGCTTCTTTGTTGAGCAATTTGCTTTTGAGAATCATACATAGTGGTGCCTGTAGCTCTAATCCATTTACGTACACTGCTGTATAATATCTTGCTATATCAATATCCTACTGTTCTTCAATTCTCCTACTGTTGGACAGTTTGGTTGTTTCCAATTTTTAAACAATGCTGTAATGAATACCCTTATACACATCTCCTTGAATACAAGTGTGATCATATCCCTAGGATACATACCCAGGAGTGGAACTGCAGGGTCATGATGTGTCATTATTATTTTTTCTACATAGTGCCAGATTTGCTTTCCAAAGTGAGTATACCAGTTTACTCTCCCATCAGCAGTGTATGATTTGCTCCACATTCTAGTCAACACTTGCTATTTTCAGACATGCATTTTTGCTGGTCTGAAGAATATATTAATAAAATGGTGTCTCACTGAGGTATGGCTTTAATTTGCATTACCCTGATAACTCAAGAGCTTGACCATCTTTTCCTATGCTTACTGGCCATCTGTGTTACCTTTTCCATGATTTGCCTATTCCAAATCGTTTGTCCACCCCTTTTTTGTATGTTCTTGGTCTTTTTTCTAATTGATTGGTAGGAATTATTTGTATATTCTGAATACCAACCATTTTTTGGTTAACAAATCACAGATTTCTTCTTACAGATAGTGGTTTTTCTTTTTAAATTTTGTTTCTGATATCTCTGATTATGCAGAAAATTTCAAATTCTACCATAGACATTTTCAATCTTTTCCTTTATGGTTTTTGTTTTTCTAACTTAAGAAATCCTTCACAACCATGATGTCCTAAAGATAATGTCTTTTGTTCCCTGCAAAAGTTTTAAAGTTTTTTTTTTCATCTAAATATGTAAATACCTAGTCCTCCCCTTAGATCTCCTCAATCAGAATCTTTAGGAGTGGGATCTAAGCACCTGTATTTTTAACCAAAATATATTTCATAGGTGATTCTGTTATAGCCAACCTGAGAAACACTGACTGACTCATTTCTTATCCACTGCATGCCAATGGAAGGCATGTCTTCTACAAAATCCCAGGAAACCATCTCATTTCTGTGTCCTTCACTGGATTGGAAGAGACTTCCAGAGACTTCCAGGTCCGAGACTTAAGGATCAACCTTAAGTGTCCAACCTATTGTCTGTGATTATGTATCTTCTACCAAACTTGGAAAATAGCCATCCAGTCTCTACTTCCACACTGTTAGCGATAAGAAAACACACTATGCACCCCAACCCATGGTCCTCCATTCTTTCTGCTGTATAGCTTTTTTCTATATTGAGCTAGCTTTTTTCTATATTGAGTTGAAATCCATCACACCTTAATTTCCGCCAGCTGGTCCTACACCTACACCCTTCATTTTTTCTTAACTTCCTCGCCATCATTCCCACACCCCTGGCCACCTGTCTAGTCTGGCACCACTCCCCTCTCAGCACTGTAGCCATACTGCCTTTCTTCCTTTTCCTTCCATTTGCTGAGCTTTGTCTCACCTTAGGATCTAGAATGGTCTCTCCAAACTCTTCCTGCTTCCTGAACCCTCCCACCCCAAATAGGAATTACAAACAGTGTATTTGATGAACATCTGCCTCATCACCTAGAATTTAAGCTTCGCAATGGTAGGTTTTGTTCAATGCTAAATCCTTATCACCTAACATAATATCTGGCACAGAGTTAGTCCTAATACGGTTTTGTTGAATAATGAATGAGTGAATCAATGAATGAGTGAATGAATGAAAGCAAGCCAGTTAGCCTTTTGGAGCCATATAAAACAAGTCTATTGCTCCTATAGGAAAACCTTTGAAATAGCTGAGGGACAGCCATCATGTCCCCTAGGTTTCTTCTTTACAGGAGGCTAAGAGTAACAGGGGAGGGTGAGGCCAGCTATGCTGGGCAGGTGCCCATAGAAAGGACAGGGCACACACACAGACAATTTCACAACTTTTTGTAGGATCAAGCCTGTGAGACAATCCCTGTGCTCCCAATTTAAGTAAATTGCCTTATACAGTATATTCATGAAATTTTTTTTTTTGAGTAAGACATAAAAATACTATAAATGTTGCCTCAGATTAATCTCAAAAACTTTATTTCAGAGGTTAATACAATGCCAGTAATATAAGTGAACAAAGAAAATACTGTGAGAACCATCACAATGAACAAATTGTGACATGGCTCACTAGTCATCAGTCTATGATGATGACATCTCTTATGTCTAGAGATTGGTGTCTTTCAATAAATAGGTAACACAATTAAGTGAGACTGATTGACCCTATCATGTTAAAAAGCCAATCAGGACTGGAGGCAGTGGCTCATGTGTGTAATCCTAGCACCCTGGGACGCAAAGGCAGGAGGACTGCTTGAACTCAGGAGTTTGAGACCAACCTGAGCAAAAGTGAGAGTCCGTCTCTAATAAAAATAGAAAAAATCTATCCAGGCATGGTGGCACATGCCTGTAGTCCCAGCTACCCAGGAGGCTGAGGCAGGAGGATCGCTTGAGCACAGGAGTTTGAGGTTGCTGTGAGTTAGGCTGACGCCACAGCACTCTAGCCCAGGTGACAGAGCGAGACACCGTCTCAAAAAAAAAAAAGTTAATCAGTTACAGCTGTCAAGTTACTCAACCATGTATTGAAGATCTTTGCATTTTTTTGCATGTACATTATAGCTTAACAAAAAGTATTCTTTAAAAAAGTCATATAAAAATATACAGAATGCTAAACTTAAACAGAAATCAATATCTACATGTATAGAGAAATTATACGTACATAAATTTTGTCTGATATTTACGTAGCTCTAATCCACCACTAACTCACTGCCTTGTCTTAGGCAAGAAACACCCCCTCATGGGCCTCCGTTCCTACACTGTAAAATGGGGCTTGATTGATGAATTAACTCTACAATTATTGATAACTCATAGTGCCTTCCTGTTGGATCCTGTTGGATGAGAAAAGGCATATGAATCAGGAATCATGGTGTCTAGCTTGAGCACAATGAATATTTTTAATAAACAGAGGCTATGAATCCCCGCTTTTCATGAGCAACACAGAGAAGAAAAAGAGGTCTCTTTAGAAAGCTAGGAGTAAGCCAGAATTTGCTAAGGACTAAAATTTTCTCACTTTAGAACATAGCTGTGAGGGAGTAAAGAGTTTTCCTCTATCATCTTAGTTTTTTGCTCGAGACCTGCAAATTAAACTGGCAAAAGACAGATTAACAGGAGAAAAAGCATACAAGTTTATTTTTAATTTTATGTGCAGGCAGGTTCCAAAGTAAAGAAATAAAAATCCAAAAAAGCAATTAGACTTGGGGGCTTACATACCATTTTAACAAAGGGCAATAAATTGTGGAGAAGTGACCAGACAAAAGGATGAGGGGTTTGGGGCTTCTGGGGCTGGTAATCTGCGGGAAGGTGCGTATGGGGGAA
Organism: Avahi laniger; assembly: GCA_963575035.1. Taxonomy (NCBI): domain Eukaryota; kingdom Metazoa; phylum Chordata; class Mammalia; order Primates; family Indriidae; genus Avahi; species Avahi laniger. Next base: position 724 of record CAUYSK010019476.1, on the reverse strand, counting down.
ACTAATGATAGATAGGAGTTACTTAGTAAGGTTCTTCTCATCTCCATCTCCATCTCTGGTAATAAGGGTTCTCCTCTTCTTGGTGCAGGAGAGGGGAGAGGGACACCTTCACAAAAGGAATTTATGCCCTGTTTTTAGGCAGATAGGGGAAGGGCAGAGAGTTCTTCCTGTGTCTGCTTTTTCTCAGACGCCTTCAGCTCAAAATATTTTGGGGTGGCATATTCTGATCCCTTTCATAGCCAATACCAATATGTGAAAAATTTTACTCTTAAACATAAAAATGAATGCCCATGGAACTGATGTGAACTTTGCCTTGACAGAGCGGGGAAAGCCCAAAGCTACTCTTAAAATAACCTCTGTATTGTATTCTAAATTTCTGGACCAATTTAGATCCACTCCATGCTTATCTATGCTCAGTTTTCCTCCAGGCACATTCAAACCATGTAGTGGTGAAAAAAGCAGCTTACTCTGTGATTTTAAGGTCAAACTATATATTTTTTTTTTTTTTTTGAGACAGAGTCTCGCTTTCTTGCCTGGGGAGAGTGCCGTGGCATCAGCCTAGCTCACAGCAACCTCAAACTCCTGGGCTCAAGCGATCCTACTGCCTCAGCCTCCCAAGTAGCTGGGACTACAGGCATGTGCCACCATGCCCGGCTAATTTTTGCTATACGTATTTTTAGCTGTCCAATTAATTTCTTTCTATTTTTGGTAGAGATGAGGTCTC
>CAUYSK010019468.1:0-53184 GCA_963575035.1 Avahi laniger | reverse complement strand
TGAATTCCAAAGGGTGCCTTATATTTCTTGATTAGCTCAAGCCCCCAACACCAGCTTCTTCAGAATTAATCTATTAGGGGATTGTTTTGCTGTTTTCCATAATGTGTATCACAGAGGTCTAATTCAAATTAATATCCACACGAAATTTATCAAGGCATTCATGCATGTAGCAACATTTACTAAACCTTTGGTAAAAGGAAGGGTTTACATTACAAGATCCCAATCAATTTCAAATGCAGTATCAGTCATTCCTGTTCTTCAAAAGGCCTGTGACCAGGTCCGTATCTTAGGATCCAGCCTCCTGCTGAATTCCTTAATCTTCCCCTCTCTTTCTTTTCCCCACTGTCTCAGTCCATTCAGGGCTGCTATAACAAAATAAGCTGAGTAATTTATAAGCAATAGACATTTATTGCTCACAGTTCTAGAGGCTGGAAAGTCCAAGATTAAGGAACTAGCAAGTATCTGGTAAGAACTCTCTGCTTCATAGATGGCACCGTCTGTGTCCTCACGTGACAGAAGGGATAAATGAACTCCCTTAGGCCTCTTTATAAGGCCACTAATCCCATTTATGAGGAGTCTGCCTTCATGACCTAATCACCTCCAAAAGTCCCCACCTTTTAACACTATTGCATTGGAAATTAAATCACAACATATGAGTTTGGGGTGGAGGGAACACACACATTCAGACCATAGCACCTACTATGTCTCCTCCTTGAGCCTTCATTCCCAGATTGCCTGAGGCTCCAAATTCTTCTTGTTCCATAAGGCAGACAAATCCATTAAGCTGTCTCCAGCCCACTACTATTTAAAAACCTGATTAAATCCTTAAAGACTACCACTTCGGCCACCCAAAGACCTTGCTGAAGATTTGGAATTATTCTTTTTAGAGACTTCATTAGATTATTGGCTAAAGATTAAACTCAGTCTCACTCTGTGTTTGTATGTGGGTGGGAAACAAGAGCATGGTTATTAAACATACATTGTGGCATTTAGTTCTCACAGCAATGCTGCAAGGTAGCTCTGATTCTCCCCGTTTTAGAACTGGGAAAACTGAGGATCAAAGAGGTTAAGGAATATATCCAAGGTCATTATTGGGGAAGGGATGAGCAGAGTCAATACCATGAAACCATTCCAGGCTGACTCCAAATCCCTCGCCACTTTCAATACTTCATGCTGCCTCATATGTTGTGCTTGGCCTGAGGACTCTGAAGTGTCCCAGGGTGGTAACAGAGATCAGAGGGGCCAAGTGCAACTCCCTGCTGAATCCTTCATCTTGGACAATCCGTAGCTATGCTCCTGGCTGCCATCTTAGGGTAAGTGTCCATGTCCCTGTACGTGGTGCCCAGACCCAAACCTGAACCCAGCCTTCCAGGTGTGATCTGACTAGCACACAAGAAATCAGGGCTACCCATTTTATTCTCTACTCCGGACTTCCAGTCACACAGTCTGATGTCCCTTTGGCTCCTTGAACCGGAATTTCATTGCTGATTCATCCTCGGTTTTCAGTCAATGGAAACCCCTGAAACAAAGGTCCTCCTTGAGCTCTGGAGTCAGTCTCAGGGGAATCCTTGCTTCACCACTTCCTGTGAGATAAGACAGCTCACTTCTCTTTTTCAAGCCCCAGTTTCCTTGCTTGCATTGAAAGAGACAACATCATTTACCTCATAAAGTCGTTAGAAAAATTAAATGAGTCAATGCATGCAAGATGCTAAAAGCTCAATAAATATTAGTTGTAATAATAAAAATTATAAATGCCCATCCTTTCCTCCATATCCAGAAAGATCTGATCTCTCCACTTTCCCATCTTCCCCACCTCTCTCTCTCTCTACACACACACACACACAAACCCATTATTGGAAAGCTCTCTCCTTAAGCAGAAAGTCTGGTCTTAGAAACCCTGGATTCAGTTCCATCACATTCTAGCTGAGTGACCTTGGGCAACATGCTCAACCTCTCTTAGCTGCACTTTCTTCCTCTGTGAAATAGAAACCATAATTTTGTTATTCGCTTAACTCACAGAAGTATTATAAGGATTACATAAGGTATAAAAGTAAAGAAGTTCCAAATTTATTGGTACCTTATTTCCATTCCCCTCATAAAGGCATTAGTAGATTTTTTTTTAAGTACAGGTCTTTATACTAATCTCTATTAAAATGTATAGACTCATTTAGGATTTAAAAGATTAACATCGCTCTAAATTGCTTCTCTACGTTCAGCCTTCACATTTTTTTCTCGTGGCATACATTTGTCTGCTCATGTGTTTTAATAAACTGTTCATATTAAAATAAAAGCATAGGATCTCCACCCCTGCTAGTCACAAATGATCTTTTACTCATTAAGAATAAATCCATACCAACTGGCTGCATTATATACTGTGCTGGGGGCAATAGCAGAGTCAAAGAAATATAATTTGGAGTGTATTCCCTCAAGTCTGTTAGCCCTTTGGGGAACCGACCTACATATCTAAACTTAAATGTAAATGTCTTGAAACAGTTACGCAATCGTTCAAAGAAACCTAGAAAACCTCAAAATGTCCAAATCACGAAACAAACTTATAACCGTGATGGTAATTTTCCTTAACAGCATTCCCTGGGAGCCCTGTCTGAAATGGAGGAGACATCGCATTATGGAATTGAAAAATTTAAGGATTTGTCCCCTAATTTTAATGCTTAAAGGCTTGGAGATCCCTCGGACTAAGGCCACATTTTACAGTTGAAGATACTAATCTTGGAGAAGGAAAAGGACTTATCCCAAATCACTCTTTGGCGGCACAGCCTGGACAAACCAAAGTCTCCTGCTTACAGTCCTTTGGGGCTGTTGCTGGACTGCAGGGACCAGCGGTAGGAAGAGAGAGAGGGACAGGGCACCGGAAGAAGAGGTATTTTGCAGGAATCTGGTTTTTCCAAATTGGTGGCATGTCAGGAGAGGGAAGATCCCTGGAGCAGAGGAGCTAACAAGGACTCCTGAAAATCATCATTGAGGGTGCTGTGGCTGAGAACTCAAAACCTCACCAGATGGTGAAAAGCGTTTCTGCAAATGTGTTTTCTCAGGGCGAGGAAGCCCTTGCCTGGCGCAGCGCCCGCCCGCCCCGCCCGCCTGGTGCCCGACAGTAACCCCGAGGCGTGCAGCAGCCTGGGCTATCTTCAACGTAGCCATCTGGGGAGAGAAAAAAACCGAAATGCGCGCCTTCTCATTTGAAACCTGGTCGTTAGGTCCGGCCCTTCCCTGGCAGGAATGAGCACAGCGGCTCTTCCGCGGGCGCGCTCCATTCGGAAGCTCGGAGCTCTTTCTCAAATCCGCCTCCCTCCTTTCCTATCTGCCTTTTGGGGGAAGAAGGTACGTGAGGGGAGAGGCACAGCTGAATAGAGACCGGCTGTAGGAGAAGGAAGAGTGGGACTCAGATGGGGGAAGGGAGGAATGAGAAGTGATGGAGTGTCTGGGGCGGGGTGGCAACTGAGAGTGCCCAGGTCGCCCCGCCAGGCCTGCGATTGTGCCCAGCTCCTCCAGACCCAGAAATCAGGGCACGTCCGCTAAGCCCACACCCTTCATTTCAGAGCAGAACCGCAACCACCAAAAAATAAACGCTCCGGACGTCCCGCGGCGGCGGGCACCAAGCAGTGCGCAGGCGCGCAGGGCTCCGAGTCTGACCTCGAGTTACCCCGCGAGCGAGTCTCGGCGAACTAGGTGAAAGGTAACTAGCAGGCACTGCTCCGGGCGACGGCCAAGGCGCGCGTGCGCGGCACTGGTCGCTGGTTCTGTCCTCTTCCAAGTTTCTCCAAGTCTGTGGAGCTGTGAGCGTGGCAGAGGCCAGCGCGTGAGGCGGTGGGGGAGGGACATCGATCGGATTTGGAAAATTTCTTGCCACCCAGTTCTCGATGGGGAAATGAGGTCTAGACGTGGTGCTGGGGAGAGAACCACTTATTGAACACCATGTGTGTGTCTGGCAACACGGTGGTGGGCACAGCTCTTTTAATTCTCACAACCCTTTGAAAGACCGCAGTATGACCTCGCACAGAAGAGGAAATGAGGCTAAATGAGTTTATTTAACTTGCCCAAGGTTATCCAGGCAGTAAAGGGGAATTTCCTTGAATGGTCCCTGATTCGAGGTGGGATTTTGGCCCTAGTGCAAATAAATGACACTTGTAGAGCATTTCCCAAGGCACCTTCATGGGGCATTACTCACTCCATCCTTACCTGAAATCTGAGAGATAGGTGCTGTTACTGTTTCCTTTTTGCAGATGGGTAAACTGAGACTCGAGTAAGTTGTTCTGGGATCACACAGAGACTAGCAGAGATGAGATTTTTGTGCCCTATTTTTGAGAGGTGAAAAGCTCAAAGCACAAGTTGGGTTCTCCCTCCCACATCCATAACATTCTGTGGGATAAGTAGCCCAGGCCATGTGGAAGACAAAGAAGTTCTCATTATTGGAGGTCTCCTTTAAGTTGCAGGTTTCCATTACAGAATTTCAAAGTGACTGTCCCTTCTAGGAGATAGTTGGGTTGTTAACTTATTGAGGGCATGGCCAGAATGCATTGCTTACAGTTGTCGAATTTGATGTTTGTTGGGTGAGTTTATAATTGGATGAACATATTTTCAACCCCAGATTACCCCAGGGGGAAGCTGCAATTGTGTCAGGCAAAGGGTGAAGTAACTGCTTGTTTGTAACTTTTCCCAGATGAGGGCTCTTGCATTCACTCAACAAACATACTTAGCACCCACTCTGTGATGTGCACATACCTGGAGAACAGATGGGAACTTGGAATAGCAGGAATGCCTTGCTTCTCTTCTCTTCTCTTGAAAATTGTGTTCCGAGTCCTTGTCCTAGTCCGCTTAGGCTGCTGTAACAAAATGCCGTAGTCTGGATGCTTCAACAACACATTTATTTCTCCCACTTCAAGAGACTGGAGGACCAAGGTCATGGTGCTAGCTGATTTGGTTCCTGGTGAGGGCCCGCTTCCTGGCTTGCAAACAGCCATCTTCTCACTGTATGCTCTCATGGCAGAGAGAGATCTCTCTCTAGTGTCTTTTCTTATAAGGCATTAATCCCATCATGGGGTCTCCACTCTCATGACCTCATCTAAACCTAATACCTCCCAAACGTCCCACCTCCTAATATCCCATTGGGAATTAGGGTTTCAACATATGAATTTTTGGGGGACACAAGCATTCATTCATAACAGTCCTAGACATCTGGGGCTTTGCCCATCTCCATGCATGGTGGAAGCCATTTGCTTCCCCCTCCCCCATCAGGGTTTCCTATGAGGCAAGAAGTGTCACCCAGGGAGGGGCACAGGGACCCGATTGTACTCCTCCCACCAGAATCACAAAGGCCAGAAAACAGAAGCAGCTCTCCTCTCCTGAGGCGGGCTTGGGAACAGAGACAGCTACCAAAAAAGAAATGCAAGGAAAGCAGAAAAAGCTGCGGCGGGTCAGCCCTAGCCACCCTCCTCTCTTTCCAAGAATCCCCTCCCTTGAGTGTCCCGTCAGGGAACTGGAATGTCACCGCCTTGTGCCCCAAGACTGTGTTGCTGCTCAGGCCGATAAAGACAAAGGCTGCAATTGGACTGTCTTTGTCCTAATGTAACCCTGCCTTGAAGCCTCCCTGAGGTGACCAGGGGGGATCATGTGCTGCCTGGTACTGTCGAGATGCCTCTGTGAGCTGCCTGCCTGGTGGTATTGGCAAGAAGAAGGCTGCTTGGGGACTTACATCATCACCATGTTGAGAATCTTGTGTGTCGAGAGCTTTGACTGCACTTCTGTGCTAGACACGTCTACTTGAATTCCCATATGATTCCCTACAGCCTGCAGTACGTGGTGTGACCTCCATTTTGCAGAGGCTGAAACTGAGGCTCTGAAGAGGTGAGTGATTTCCCCACATCACTCAACCAGTAAAAGGCATGGCTGAGACCCACCTCCCTTTGCTGTGCTGTGCATTTAAACCCAACACCCCAATGGGTCTGATTCTTGGAGCTGAGTGGGAAAACTGTCCCTGGGTTTCTCAATTTCTTCCCTAATTATCCCAGAGAAATTTCAACAAAAGCATAGAAGAAGTGAAATCCCATGCCTTGTTACACACAGTTAAATAATGAGTGACTTTATGGAGGAATGAAGGCAGAGAAGGAGAGAGGAGAAAGTGCCTAGAATTGTGCCTGACACATAGTAGACAATAAATATAACCCAAGTGATTTAATAATAAAGGAAGAAGAGTATCAGAATGTAAGGAAAGGAAGAATTTCAATGTGAGGTGTAAGTATTTAGGATTAAGCTCACAGATAAAGTTTAGAGTTCTTTTAGAATTTGAAATTCTTATTTTTGAATTATTGGAGAAAGGTTTGCTGGTCCTAGCAGCTTTTCAGCAAATATACAGAAAGTAAATGCAGCAAGGCCCTGGTCCACCTCCTCTCTCTGTTAAATTGCTTCTTGGGGTGTTTCTTGCATGTGATTTGTGCTGCTGGCTTCCATCGTTAAGAAAGGCCTTCCATTCCATTCGATGAGAGCTACTACTCTTTATGAAGCACTAAGTACATTAGTGCATAAGAAGTGTTCCTTGCTCTTAAGTAAGGAAAACATAAGATTTGGAGTCAGAAGTCCTACATTTGAGTCCTTGCTTTTGCTAGGGTGTGTATCTCAGCACATTATTTAACCTCATCAATCCTCAGTTTCCTCACATGTAAAATGGGTGCAAATTACTTCATGGGGTAATTTTAAGGATTGCAAGGGAATTTAATAATATGTAATAAAAGGAGATGATAAGTAGCCAATGCTATTAATTTAATTTAATTCAAACAGAATATAGGGAGTGTTGTCCGGCACCAAGACTTGCCCTTTCCAGGAAAAAGAAAACTGTATACTCGAGACCTAAGAAGGATTGTGGGCTGGAGGATTTCCAGAGAGCACAGAGCATGGGGGAGCAGAAAGTTTTCCTGTCTGGGAATAGGGTAGGAGCTCACATAGCAAATATCTCTCGAGCCTTGTACCTGGGTTTGGGCCTCCCTCTTCCCGGCTGTGTCCCTTGACTCTGGTGGCTGCAGAAGGAAGGAGCGTCCCAGAGCAGCGGAATCCAGTGAGAACTCTGCTCTCTCTCCATGCCTCTGTCTCTCTCAGGTCAGTCTGAATTCCCAGCAGCCAGCATTTACTGAGCCTTTGTTGGATGCCAGGCCCTAAAAATTCAGAGTGGGCCTGATACCCATATAGAATTTGTAAACAGAACGATGTGAAGGTTTAAGAGCAGAAGAACTTCGAAACACTAGAGAATGAGAAACTCCCCCAAAAGGTGGCCTTTGGCTGGGGTGCCAAGCTCAGGACAGGAAAAAACAAACGTGGGTTTACACCTTTTGGCAACAACAACAACAAAAAACTAAGTCAACTCCTGCTTTGGCCATACCAAATACTTTCTTCCTTTTACCCAGAGACTTAGACAGCTGGAAAGAGAGAAGACACTAGGAGACGCCTCTTGGTCATCTTGGAAGGAAAGTGAGCAGCCAAGGCCTTACCACCCAGGGTTTGACTTGTTTAGGAGCCTTGGCTAGTCACCTCCCTCCATGCCTGTTTCCTTGTCTGTAAAATAAGAACTCTGATATGGTTTGGATGTTAGGCCCCTCCAAATCTCATGTTGAAATTTGATCCCTAGTCTTGAAGGTGGGGCCTGGTGGGAGGTGTTTCAGTCCTGGGGATGGATCCCTCATGAATGGCTTGGTGCCCTCCCCGCGATAATGAGCGAGTTCTCCCTTTAGTAGAGCTCGTTGTTGAAAAGAGCCTCCTCCCTCTCTTGTTTTTTCTCTCCATGCAACACACCTGCTCCCTCTTCACCTTCCACCTTCATTGGAAGCTTCTTAAAGCCCTCACGGAAGCAGATGATGGGGTGATGCTTCTTGTACAGCCTGCAGAATCATGAACCAAATAAACCTCTTTTTTTTTTTTTTAATAAATTACCCAGCCTCGGGCATTTCTATCTATATAGCAATGCAAAACAAACAAATACAGACTCTCATACCTTAAAACATTGTTGTGAGGATTGGATAAGATGATGAAGGTCAAGTAGCCACCAAGATGCCAGGGACATGGTAAACTCTAGAGAAATGGCAGCTTCTTTCTCCTTTCCCATCCTGAGTAAATGCCAGATTGGAGGTCAGAGCTCAACAAGGCTGAGCTCTTTCATGGTTTAGATACACAGCCTCTTTTAAAATTACAGGCTCAGAAAAGGCTTCAGAGCCTCCCTGCCAGACTCAGAAATATCTGCTTTCTTCCTTCTTATCCACAGAAAAACTGGTACAAGTGTTGGCTCCTTGGGGAAAAAAAACAGCTCTATTAATTAAGCATAACCCCATTCTGTCTGAAGACTGTAATTACCCTTCCGTGTAGATGTCTTGACTTGAGACTTCCCCTGCTCCCAGGGGTAACGTGTCAGAACTTGGCCTCCTTAGGGTGGAGACGCAGAAAGGCTGGGATCTTAAAACCTGTCCACAGAGGACAAACTCTAGTCCCCCTGGAAAGCTGTTGAGAAATAATTAGTGTGAGCCCCATTTTTTCCTTGAGTCTTGTGACAATTCCAAGGACACCACCACAGAGGAAAGCCAATCCTCTAAGGCATTTCCCCAATAATCCAAAATGCTGAAGTGTCAAGGAAGCACCCAACTGTAACCCATTCTGCTCTTTGTCCCTCTTCACACTCAAATCATTGTAGACAATTTTAATTCCCAAAGGGTTTTTCTTTTTTGCAGAGTTCATTGTCACTAGAGAAAAAAAAAAAAAGAACCACACACAGTAAGTTTGACTTCAAGCTAAACTCATCTCAAGGGTTTAATGTTCCTTTGGGGGAATCAGAAGACAGACATAGTGAGAGCTTAGAAGGGGAGCCAAGGTGCTGGGACCAGAACTTGTTTCTCCCTCTAACATGATGTGCAGCCTTTGCTAAATCATTTCCCTTCTCTGAGCTGCAGTTTCCACACCTATAAATATATAGGTTGCGTTAGACAATCCTTACATTCCCTTCTAATTATCCATCACCTCTGGTGTGGGTTTGTAGTTGTGCTACCTGCCTCCAAAGGAAGGAGTGTTTTGAAACTGGAAGCCAATATTTCAGAAACTTCAAACAAGACCTGTAAAACACTGACCTATATCGACGTTCAAGCGCAAACAACCCGCAAACATTGATTGTAATCCAATAACAAAATCTAATTCAGGAAAATATGTACTTAAGAACATTGAAAGTATTATTTAGTTCTTTGCCAACAGTTAAACCAAATCTAGTTAAATTTGACCTTTTTTTGGCTAAATTTATTTATTCTTCTGGGTTGAGTATATTTTTAAAAGGAAATGTGCACATTTATTCAAATATAATTGTGCCAACTTTTATTAATTAGGGGAAACAACAAATTGGTTTACTTTTTAGATAAGGAATGAGGACCTTTCAAGTCAATGGCTAGGAAAAACTGAGTACATTTATGAATGAACATTTTTTTTACATGAATAAGACTAGGAAATGGCTCATTTGGTGTTATGGATGCTGGGTGCCCTGCCCAGGGTTCCTGTAGGGTAGGCACCTGTCTGACCCCAGCCGCTTTGAGTGTCGACTGCTGATGGCTCGCAGTGGCTCACTTTTCCAGAAATTGCCCTCTGTAGGATGGGAGCTGACTCCTCCAGGTAGTTATGGTCCCCAGGCCCCTGCCTGCAGCCCAAACTGACTGAGACCGGGTTAAAATATCTGGCACCTCACCTCAGGGTGGAGCCAACTCTGCAGTGTGATTTATGCTCCTGACCCACCCCTTGGTCAGGACACTGTCCAAACTTTCCTTGATTCCTGAACCTTCCCTATCCTGCTTCTCTCAGTCCCCTGCAGGTTTCCTGGTGAACACTTCATCAACAACCACACCCAAATCCCTGTCTCAGGCCCCACGTCTAGAAAACTTGACCTAAGACAGGAAGAACTGTTATTATGAGTGACCAGTAATGAAAACTACATTTGAATTTCATTCATTCATTCAATTATTCAATCGATATTGATTGAATTGACTGCTAAGAATTTCAATACAGTAGGTATTGAAATACTGTTTTAGAGACTTGGAGATACTTGCAATTCCTCTGCAATAAGCAACAATAAATGTTTATTTCATAGTAGGGAGACATATAATGGCCAATAAAACAAATAAAATAATATTAAATAAAAAATGAAGGGACTTTAAGATTATTATATTTAGGATTTTTTTTAAAAAAAAAACTGTGTTTCTGGATCATGTGCTATAATCACCAAGCAAATTTTTAAAATTTGAGTATATATTTTTTCTGCTGTATCAGCCTTTGACCCAATGATTCTGTATCAAGGAATTTACTGTACAGCTGCGCTGTACCTGTGCATAAAGACATGTATATGAGGCTATTTATTGTAGCATTGTTTATAATAGCAAAAAATAGGAAACAAGTGTCCATTCATAGAGAACTGATTAAGCAAATTATATTCTTTCCATACTAGAGAATATTATGCAGAATTAAAAATAATGAGGTAGCTCTATATTTGCTAATGTAAAATGATCTCCAAGATGTATTGCTAAGTGGAAAAAAAAGTGAAGTATAAGACAGTGTTTGTAATATTCTTCCATTCATGTAGGAATGAATGTGAGCACATATACACACACAAATTCTACACCATAGAATGTCTGGAAGTACACACAAGAAACTGTTAATAATGTTGTTTCTGAGAAGAGATGCTAAGGGGATTTCTGTTCATTCCATACTTAATTTTGTACACATGCACATGTATTTAATAAAACTAGTTAATTTAAAAAATCTTATATATGTAGTATAGAAACCATATAACATACAAAAAAAATCATAATCTCACCACTAAAATGTACCATTGTTTGTATTTTAGTGTATTTCTTTTCTGTCTTCCTTCTACTTGAAGACACAAAATTTTCTTACGAATGAGTTCATAACGTGCATATATAGATTTGTATTCTGATTTGTTGACTTGATATTAGATCCTAAGCATTTTCTCACATCAATGAACTTTTTTCAAAAATATCATTTATACTAGCTCTTTAGTTTTTACTGTTTAAACATGCAATAATTTTTAAATCAGTTTTCTACTGATGGCCATTGAGATTGTTTCCTATATTTTGCTATTATGTTTAATATAATAGTGCTAGACAGCTGTGAGTATCTCTTTGTATATCTCTAATTATTCCCTTAAAGTAGATTTCTAGATATGAATTTACTGGTCAAAGGAAATGAATATTTTTAAAACTTATAATAATATAATATTAATCGCCCTCCCCACTGTTGGTATCAATTTAGAGACCCACAAGCAATATAACTGAATATGAATGAGCCCTCACCAGCACTGAATACAATAGACTCTTGGCATTCTTGGGCTTATCATTCTCAAATTTCCACTTCTCAGGAACTTCCCAGAAGGTTCTTGACATGTAGTTATTGGCAATTGGTTGAGACAGGACTGGGAAACCATCAAGACAGGTCCGAGGAGGTCACTTAGCACCCTGCAAATCCAGCTGATGGCCCAGTCTGAAGTCAGCATAGGAGCTCTGGGCAGGGCCTGCTGACTTCATTCTCCGGGATAGCCACTTCTCAGCACTGGCTCCGTCAGTGCATTGTGAGCACCCGTAATCATCGCTGATTGCACATTCAGGTAAGCTCATGGTTTGCTTTATTTCAGTAATGATGTCATAATACAATGTTAAGCTTATTTCTGTGGCAGAATTTATTTTAAAATCCATATAAATTACTTTCATCTAATATTTATAGACTTACTAAGGGTCTTACAGGGTTACTTCAGTTTCTCAGTTATTCTCTAATGCATTTTCTGGAGGAAGTTATATGCTACAGTGATATTTGGCAATTTGGAATTTCCAAATTCTGGAGATTTATTCCTTCTGTTATTCCAAATGAAATGGGATTTCAATACTTGATTGCTTTCAGTGGGCGTGGAGTCCATGACAATGAGTTAAGTGCTTCTTATGTCCCCATTCTATGTCTGTTTCATACCCCGTGGTCCAGATATATTTGTGACCTTTATGGACAGACTTCTAATTAGCCTGATAAATGCACAATGCTACAATCTGGAAGTTCCAGGTTCTAGTGCCAGTTCTGATCCTGACTAGCTGGATGTCTTCAGGCAACTTACTTCCATGGGTTTCCAGTTCCTCATTTTTAGAAGAGAAGTTTATTCTCAAATAGCGATTCCCAGCTTGTGATCCTAGAACGTCACTGGAGTCTTGAAGGTAATAATGAGTATTCACAAGCTAAAGTATTTCTAATGTTTTAGAAACCCTAATGGAAATGTACATTTACCCAATATTAGATTTGATAGGATAATAAAGAGGTCCCTTTCTTTGTTTGGGCTGCAAGCATCCTTACCGACTCTATGTGGTATGTACTATTGGTAACTAATCCACAAATAAGGAAACTGAGGCATAGAGAGTTAAGGAATTTGCTTGAGATTGTACAGCTTTTTAGTGGTGGAGGGAAGATTTAAACTCAGGGAGTCTGATTCCAGAATCAATAGCCACACTGCCTACTGTTAATTCTAATAACTCCATGATAATTGGAAGCTCTGTTGGTAGTGATGTACCATTAGTAAAAATAAGAAAGTAAAATAAGTAATTAATAATTAAATAAAATTTGTTTGGTAGATGAAAGTTTTCTAGAACCTCTAGTTTATAGAAAGGAAGCACTGTCAAATGTTATGAAAAGAATGAAATGTTTGACCAGCACTGGGTTAAGCGATACCCAAGTTCCCTCCTAGTTCTAGTGTTCTTTAAGATTGAGGAGGAAATATGGATATGAAAGAAAAATAATTCCATGAAGCATCACCCAGAGCGGTGCATTTATATTCCAAGAGTACATAATCAAAACACTATTTCTTTGTTAAATGGTGCAAACAAGTTTAATTTTAAAAACTGATAATCAAATGAGATTCAGTGGACTTGACTATTAAGAAATTTTAAAGTCAAAAGCAAGCGGGTCTTAGAAATGCAATTTCCTGGTTTTTTTTTTTTTTTTTTTTTGAGTCAGAGTCTACTCTGTTGCATGGGCTGGAGTGCAGTGGAGTCAGCCTAGCTCACAGCAACCTCAAACTTATGGGCTCAAGCAATCCTTCTGCCTCAGATTCCCGAGTAGCTGGGACTACAGGCATGCGCCACCATGCCCAGCTAATTTTTTCTATGTATTTTTAGTTGTCCAGATAATTTCTTTCTATTTTTGGTAGAGACGGGGTCTCGCTCTTGCTCAGGCTGATCTCCAACTCTTGACCTCGAGCGATCCTCCCGCCTCGGCCTCCCAGAGTGCTAGGATTACAGGCATGAGCCATCGCGCCCGGCCCATGGTTGATTATTAATGCATTAATATTGTGCTGGAAAATAATTACAGAGTTCTTACATAGTACCTATCAAAACATCTGAGGCCAGGTGCAGTGGCTCACACCTGTAATCCTAGTGCTCTGGAAGGCCGAGGTAGGAGGATCGTTTGAGCTCAGAAGTTCGAGACCAGTGTGAGCAACAGCGAGACCCCATCTGTCTCTACTAAAAATAGAAAAATTAGCCAGGCATCGTGGCACGCACCTGTAGTCCCAGCTACTCAGGAGGCTGAGACAAGGGGATCGCTTGAGCCCAGGAGTTTGAGGTTGCAGTGAGCTATGATGACACCACTGTACTCTACCCAGTGCGACAGAGTGAGACTCAGTCTCAAAAAAAAAAAAAAATCGGAACTACTTTACAAACATTCTCTTTATTCCCTATAGCAATCTGCAGGTTTGCTGACCAGGATAAATACAGAACAATGTGGATTATTTAATAACAAGAAAGAAAAAAATGAGGGCCAGGGCAAGGTCTGTCTTACCTAGCTCTCTATCAGGCATTGCTAGCATAGTACTGGCACATGGTAGAAGCTCGGTAAACATTTGTTGAATGGACAAAGAATTCACCAAGGTGCTACTGAACCCTGGCAAAATCTCTATGCAGCTCCCTGTATCCATAATTTAAGTTTAATATAATATATTGCCACACAATGCAATTAATCTTAAACAACCACAAGTACAATTTAATCGCTGCCAAGACGAGACAACTTTTTAAAAACTCTGTATCCATAGAAATTGTAATCCTATCACTGCATTCCAATTTTACTTTATCTTTTCATCAGCTCTAATAATCCTTGTCTTGCTCAGAGTTTGTATTAGATTTTGCACATATATGCAATGATTCCAATTCTTATCCTGACATTCTCAGTGAAAGAGACGCCTAGATTTGAAATTGTGCCATGAATTGATGTTTTTTAACTGTCTTTTATCCAGAGGTCCTGACTGACTTTTGAGAACAGCCTTACCCTCCAATTCACTGTGCAATGGGGAAGTGGTTTGCTGAGCAGGCCTTCACAAAAAAGGCAAGAACTGTATTGTACGCTATATGTGTGACTCATATCCCTTGCTCCTCGCTCAAGAAGAATTACGTCTCAAACAAACAATTGAATGCCTGGGCCAGACACTGCCGGGGCTTCTGAGATGAATAAGAAGCAGTTCCGGCAATCATATGACTAGGCGGCTGTGTGAGGCGGGGGGGTTGGGGGGCTGGGGGGAGTGGTAAATGAAGAAGAAAAGAGAAAACAAAAATTGGTCACCAATAACTGTGATTCAAGGCAGAATGCGGTCAGAGCACCCTGAGTTCCCACCAGAGGGAAATATCATTTCCAGTTAGAGGATCAAGAGATTTCATGAGAGAAGGGTCGTGAAGACTGGAATTCCCACTTTCTTTAAGAGTTTATTGAGTTCTGCCACTTGCCAGCAGAACACTGGGGACCAGTGTTCTGGCACCAGGCGCTGGGGATTCAGAGGTGAAAGTGCTACATTTGTGCTCATGGTAAAGCTCTCAGTCTAGCCGGGGAGGAGAAACATAAAAAGAAAAATCTCAACCCACCGTGGCAAATACTCTTTTAGGAAAAAGGAGAAAAAGTCACACCGACAGTAGAGCAGCTGGTTCTGCCTGGGGACCCTGGTCAATAAGAGTTGCTAAGAGAACATCTGACCATCCACAGCACAGCAGGTGCTGGGCTTGAGGCCTTGGGTCAAGTGCAGTGTTGTTTCCTTGACCCTCACAATAACCCCACGAGGCACTTACTATTTTTCCCAATTTACAGATGGGAAAACTACCACTCAGAGTTTCAGTAATTTGAAAGTTGCCTAAAGTTGTGTAGCTAGTAAGCAAGGAAGCCATGGGAATTGAACTCCAAATTCTGTAGACTATGTCCAATTGCCCAAAAAGAGAAGGAAGAAGGCTAGAAGAAAGGAATGTATGCTAATAGCTTGATCACAGGCCAGGAAGCAGGACAGTCAAGCTCTGTTTGGGGGATAACACAGTATAGTTCTTCTAGCATGTACACTGCCTAATAGTTCAGAATATGGCTATATAATTATATACATACACCCTATTATATTTAATATGTATCATATACCACTATATATACAGACACACACACACACACCAATTTTATGGTGTATATATGGCATATATACCATTATATACCAGTCTCCTTGAGATTAGCAGTTTGATTGTTTCCAAACTTTTGCCATTAAAAGCAGCTAACACCACTAACACAGAAAAAGGGGATAGGAAGTGATGGAGTAGAAGAGGGTGACTATTTTAGATATGGGGATAAATAAAGACCTCCCTCTGAAGAGGTAGATGGGTATTTAGTCACTGAATTTTATTCCAAGTGTGGGAGGAAGCCAGAACATTTTAAAAAATATAAATAAGAAATTTTAAAATAACCCCTAAAACTTAAATGGAGGTCTAGCCACTGATGATATTGTATTGTATTTCCTTCCAGTATTTTTCCTATGTATATAACTAAGGTAAATAATTATAAATATATTTTTAATATTTTATTATTTCAACTTATGATCATACTGTACAGAGGTTTATATGCTATTATTATAACTTTTAATTTTAATATAGTTTCAAATGTTTTCTACAAAATAGTTGCAAGAATAGTACAAAGAAGGCTCATATACCCTTTACCCAAAGCATTCTGCCTCATCTGGTTTATATTTATATTTATTCATATCATTTTGTATGAATCATTTGAGAATAAGTTGGAGACATTAATGTGTATTTCCTAAGAATAAGGACATTTTCTCACATAACCACAGTACGACTATAACCACAATATAAATTGAAAAGAAATTTAACATTGATGCAAGTCACAGTCCACAATCTATATTCAAACTTCATCAGTCGTCTCATCAATGTCCTTTGTAGATTGTTTTCTCTTGGTCTAAGATCAAATCTTATGATCACCCATTGCATTTAATTCTCACATCTTTTTAATTGCCTTTAATTTGGAACAGACTCTTACCAGTTTTTTGTGTTTCTTGACCTTGATATTTTTGAAGAGTACAAGCCAGTTATTTTGTACAATATCCCTTGCTTTGCATTTGTCTGATTAGATTGAGGTTGTGCCTCTTTGGCAGGGATCCCACTAAAGTAATGCTGTATCCTTCTCAGTGTCTCATCAGGAGGAAAATGATATTCGTTTGTTAACTTTGATCACTTGGTTAATGTGGAGTCTGCCAGTTTTCTCCATTCTAATGTCACTATTTTCCCCTTTAAAATTAATAAGTGATGGTATGAGGAGATACTTTGAGACTGTGTAAATATTCTATTCCTCATTAAATCTTCACCTACCAGTTTTAGCATCCATTAATGATTTTCCATCTCCATCATTCCATCTATAGTTGTCAGTTGGCATTCTACTGGGAACTCTCCTCCTTCCTCATTTTTTATTCATTTACTCATGTATTCATTTATTGATATTAGTGTCATTAATTTTATTTAATGGGTTATAAACCATGACTTATCATTACTTATTTTGATGCACAAATTATCCCCTATTCGGCCAGCAGGAGCTCTTCAAGTTGTCTTCTGTGTGTCTTTTTGATATGTTCCTTCTGTTCTTTAAGAAATTTCTTACTTTCTTGTACAAGATGATCTAAGTTCATCTTGTGCTTCCTTGACTCATCCCTAGAATCAGCTATTTCTCCAGTGAGACTTGGTTCCTTTTTACTGGACAATGGTATTTAGAAACGAAGTTCTGGGCACTAAGTGTGCTCGTTGCTTCTACTTACTCATTTATTCTAGGCCCTCTCAGCATACAGAGCTAGGAAATATCTATATCCGATAATTATTTCTGTATTGTCCTGTTTCTGTATTCATATATCTATATATCATATCATATATATTAAATATATATATTTTAAAAAACATGAATTCAAGCTAATACCTCCAGTTCCAATCCAACACTTAAGAGTACACTCTAGACTTCCACTATTCACATCTGTAACTCCCTTCTTCAACAGTGAAAAAACTGGCTTTCATCCTCAGTTTATCTACTCATCTCTTTAAGCCTAGAATACACATAGGTAGTTTCAGAATTTCAAACTCATACCATTACAAAAAAGCACAAATATTGACTAGAGTTCAATATTTGTTTATAGCTTTTTAGATACCTTCATTTATGACATACAGTGAAATGCATAAATCTTACATGTACAATGTGATGAGTTCTAACAACTTCTGTATCCTGTTTTCAACTCAATGTGAGCAATTTCTCATGTCATAAAAATATAAATTTTTAGCTGGTTATATTCTATAGTATGGAAGTATTTTAATTAATTTTGTCATTCCTTTTAATTAGATAATTAGTTTTTGGTGTTTTCTATTAAAAGCAGTCCTGCAATAAATATCTTACTAACATAGTTTTAAAAATAGTATAATATTGCTATGTAAGCTATGGTTCTGCTGCCATTCTTTTACTAAAAGAGATATTCTGTTGAATGAATTAATAAAACTTTCAAGATTTTAAAATAATCCAATTGTTATTCCTACAATTAAATTGGTTCTGGCCAAATGTATTAATTTCTTAGAACCACTATAACAGATTTCCACAAACTGAGTGGCTTAAAACAATAGAAATTTACTCTCTCACAGCTCAGGAGTTCAGAAGTCCAAAATCAAGGTATCAGCAAGATTGATTCCGTCCAAGGCTCTCTGGGAAAAACTGCCCCATGTAGCTCTCCTAGCTTCTGGTAGTTGCCGGCAGTCCTTGATGTTCCTGGGCTTGTAGCTGCATCGCTCCAATCTTTGACTGCATCGTCACATAGCTTTATTCTCTGTATGTTTTCACTTATAAGGACAACCAATTCATTGGATTCACGGCTCATACTAATCCAATATGATCTTGTCTTAACTGATTGTATCTGTAAAGACCAAATAATGTTACATGCTGAAGTTATTCAATGCTAGGTAAACTGCCCCCTTTGCAACTTCATAATCCCTTACCTGAATTCTTGGGATCAAATTATTTAAAATTTAGATTTTAGAAATAAAATATCATGTATATATTATATATTACATAACACCCCATTAAGGTCTGGAACAACATCCCACAAATAAACATATTACTATTTTTGCTGTGAAGTGTATGCATATTCATTCCAAGGGAGATAAATAAAAACAATACATAGTTTCATGTCATTTCATGTCCAACCTTTCTGCCAAATAAAAGTTTAAAATTTTTCAATTTTCAGAGCTTTGGAAATTTCAGAATTGTATATTCTGTGGTTCTGAATTTGAGTCCATTTTCAGGTGCCAATGTTAAAATCCCAAGTCAAAAATCTGCCTATCATGGTAGTATAAGGCAAATGGTCCAGATACATCAACATATAGGTATAAATGTGGTCACATTATTATTCATACCTGATATCCACCAGCTCCAAAGCCATTTCTACTCAAATAGGATTTGCAATACATTGCAAAGCTCTCTACTCCTCAGATACTTCTGGAAACTCTCAGGGTGTTCAGGGTCTCATACGTATCCATGGAGCCATCCTAGACACTTGCTAGTGTAGCTACTGAGCCAGGAGTCTCAGCTGAGGATCAGCACCTGGAGGCCTTCCTCTGCGATGAACACATGCTGTCCTCAACTGCAGCTGTTCTGTGTTCCCGGAACCAGAGTCCGGTCCCATCACTGTCATCTCCCCTCTGTTCTTGGCACCAGTCCCTGGTAATGTACCCCAATGTACCCCAATGAGAAGGAAAATGTGACCCCTTCCTATAATAAGCTTTGTTAGAGGTTGTCCCATACATGGTTACCAAAATATTACAGAGTTTACTGGAAGAACTCTTCCAGTTTTCCCATACAATCCTTTTTCTCCACAGGTTATACTCATGGTTCAGGGTAGATTTTTTTTTTTTTTTTTGAGACAGAGTCTCCATCTGTTGCCTGGGCTAGAGTGCCATGGCATCAGCCTCGCTCACAGCAACCTCAAACTCCTGGGCTCAAGTGATCCCACTGCCTCAGCCTCCCTAGTAGCTGGGACTACAGGGATGTGCCACCGTGCTCAGCTAATTTTTTCTATATATTTTTAGTTGTCCAGCAAATTTCTTTTTATTTTTAGTAGAGACGGGGTCTCGCTCTTGCTCAGGCTGATCTCGAACTCCTGAGCTCAAACCATCCACCCGCCTCGGCCTCCCAGAGTGCTAGGATTACAGGCGTGAGTCACCGTGCCCGGCCCAAGGTAAATTGTTTAATGTGTTAGTTTCTTATTGTTGCTATAACAAATAACGACAAACTTAGTGACTTCACACAACACAAACTTGTATCTTACAGTTCTGGAGGTCAGACGTTTGAAATGACGCTTAGAGCTAAAATCAAGGCGTCAACAGGGCTTTCCTCTCTAGAGGCTCTAGAATCTGCTTCTTTGCCTTTTCTTCCTTCTAGAGGCTGCCCTCATTCCTTGGCTCATGGCTCCTTCCATCTTCCAAGCACATCATGCCACCCTCTGCTTCCATTGTCTCTTTCCCCTCTCTGAACTTAGACCTTTGTGCCTCCCTCTTGTAAGGACCCTTGTGATTTCTTTGGGTCCCCCTCAGTAATCCCCCTTCCCATGGGTGAATATCCTTAATTTAGTTATATCTGCAAAGTCCCTTTTGCCATGTAAGGTAACATATAACATAAGTGCTGGGGATCGATGTGTGGACATCTTTGGAGGATCATTATTCTGCCTACCACAGGCTGAACTTAGAGCCAACCCTCGTTCCATAGCTATACCAGCCCCCTGTGCCTCCCAGAGAATAACTCGCTCTGCAGCCTACCGGGCACCCTGCAATCTCACCTTCAATCGGCCCACCTCCCCACACCTCACCATCCCCAAGTCATCAGAAATATTTTCTTCAACATAGAAAGGAAGACAGCATAATTTCCCAGTCAAATCTTTCTAAATTTTATTAAGAGCCTCTTCAAGGATTCAGATAATCCAGATTCAAGATTCAGGTAATGTTCTCAGATTTGACAGAATGGGTGAGAATTTTTGGCTCTCTCGAACAATGAAGAATAATAAATTTTATTTGTCAAACAATTTTCAATTTACAATTGACCCTCACAGAAACCTAATTAATATACAGGGCAAGAGTTTTATTCCCCCTTTACAGCTAAAGAAATGGAGGCTCTGAAACACTAAGCCCCTTAATCGAGGTTATATTGTTAGCGATCCATTCTATCAAATGATAAAGAAGCCAAAGAAAAAGAGAAAGAAATCACCAAAAAAAGTGATGAATTATGAAATTAAAAATATGTATTATATATTATGTATGCTAATTATATTTAATTATAATAAAATATGCATATGAGTGTACTTATATTAATATTTGTATTGTGCCTGTAACACAAGACAACTGTGTTAGATAATTGAAAAGTAAGATAATTGAGATATTTGTAAGATAATTGAGAAATTGGAGAAACGTGCCCTGAAGAGCTGCCTCCAGTTTGTCCTTCTTCCTCCTCCTGGTCAACCAACCTTTCTCTCGCCCTAGCACCTTACCTCAGTAATCTTACCTTTTGATTACTGAGACTCCTTCTAGAATAGCTCTGTTAAATAATAATATTATGTGAGTCACATATGTAATTTTAATTTTTCCAGTCCCACATTTTACAAAGTGAAAAGAAACAGCTAAAGTTCATTTTAATAATATATTTTAACTCAATATATCCAAAATATCAATTTAACATGTAATCAGTATTAAAAATAGTTAATGAAATATTTTTATTCTCTTTTCATTCTAAGTCTCAATTCAAAACCCACTATACATTTTATATTTACAGCACATGTTAATTTGAAACTAGCTGTATTTCAAATGCTCAGTAGCCACATGCAGCTAACAGCTTGCCATATTGATTATTCCAATTCAAGGACCTCAAATATTCCAATTGTCCCTCCTTTCTCTTCTTCGGTATGACTTCTACTCTTGTCTTCCCAGTTAAAACTCTAGTTCCCTTTTGTCCTGAGACATTTTTTAGTGGCTTTAACAAAAGTGTTTATTTATTCAATAAATGTATGAGAGTTTATAATCTTCTCTTTGGATATAAGAATGTGTGTTCTTATCCATTTAGTTTCTCTCTCTCCCCCACCCCCCACCTCCGGCTCTCTAGGCTGGGCCAGTTCCCTGAATTTTGAGATGCAGAATCTATAGAATGGGTAGAGATATATAGCTAACAAGCAGAGAAAGAATTTAACAAGCTATCAAGTTGATCTATGTAAAGCTAGGATATAATAGAAGAGAAGACACAGAAAATGGACTTTGAGGACATTATGCTAACTGTAATAAGCCAGTCACAGATGGACAAATACTGCATGATCTCACTTACATGAGGCATCTATAGTAGTCTGACTAAGCATAAAGCATTGAAAAACCCAGCTGTCCCCAGAGTATTACATGGACTGGAACCTGAGTCTCACATTTTGGGTTGATGTCACAGAGGGTCTTGAAAGTTTAAGAGCAAAACTCAGGACATTACAGTGGTTACAAACCTTGTTACATAGTAATGTCAAGTGGAGAGCTTTTTGAGAAATGCTGTCCCTCACCCATTCAGATGGATGAGTCTGCAGTATAGCTGGTCCTTCAGGAGATCTGAATGTAAATCCAGGTCTCAGGGTCACCTGTGAAGGGTAGGGAGCCTTACACAGTTAGTCATGAACAGTAGTTTCATACCCAGTTCTTGCCCAGGCTGTGTGACCTTGGGCAGGTTAATTTACCTTTCCGTACCTTAGTGCCCTCATCAGCCTAAGTAGCAGGTTAAATTTATGTATCCCTTTACCAGCTAAAATACCCGAAGAGCTTTTTGATTAAAATGTCCTGAGATTCTCGTTTCTGTGATTCCCACCCATAAAGAAGCCCCTGTTCAGAACAGTTGGGGAACCTAAGAGGGACAGAGACTGTGTGATGGTGGTGTCAATAGGAATGCTCCAGAAGATTTTGTCCTGACAATGAAGACAGTGCCAGGTATCTGGAGAAGCTGCTTTGACACACAGTAGAGGCAGTTATGAGCCATTTTTGTCACTAGATGGGACTTTGCATATCAATTCACCTGAACCCGATTGTATCTACAATTCTTAATAGCTGGGCAATTTTATTAAATGTCATGGATCAATCTCCTCTGCCTATTCTTGGTTAATGATTTAATCTAAAATTCTGGCTCTAAAACAAAGTTGAGTAAGGATACAATGCTATTGACCAACTCATTCATTTATTTAATATTTAATATTCAAATATTAATTGAGCACTCACAATTTACCAGCTATGTATGTCCATGCCTACAAGGAATTATAGGTGTGAATGATATTCTCTGCTTGCCAAGAAGTAAGATAAAGCTGATCTTTATTTGGCCATGGGTCCTCCTTGGGAGAACCATTGCTTTTGGCTGTTAAAAGGGAGGGAGGGAGGGAGTATTGAAGATAAGGCTGCAGCTTCTACACCTAAAACCAGGAGCTCTATGTCCTGGAGCTCCCCGTCTTTCCTCCTCTCAGCTCTGCATCTCTCTGAAGTCGGCCTCATCCACTCCCAGGGCAGACAGCTTCTCTGCAACTGTTGCAAGCAGCTGGTGCTTGCATCATCCACACAGCTTGCACCTCAAAGGAAGAGTCTTTTGTCTTTCCTGATAACTCCTAGAGAAAGCTCCAGTTTGGATCCTGTGCCTGCCACTGAACCGATCGTTGTGGACTAAGAGATGGAATAGTGTGAGTGGCCAGACTGAGGAGGGGGGTGAGCGGAGCCCCACCCAAACAGCCTGGAAACGGGGAACTGGAAAGCTCCGTGCCGTTAGTAGTCAGGCTGGGTGAAGACGAGGAGGTAGATGAGGAATAGCAGGTTTGATAAGGAGAAAGCAACCAAGCTCAGTCCTGTGGGGTAGGAATTAAAAAGGAGCAGCCTCGGGCCTACAATGGGTCTCAGAGCTGAAGGGAAAGAAGACCATTGTGGTTCCATGGCAGCTTTTAGCACCACACACTTAAATCCAGCAGACAGCCTTCCTGGGCTTCTGCAATGGGGCCCAGAGCAAAGCTGTGAATGACCATGGGCAGCCACAGGGATGCATTGAGCCGTCTTCCTCAAAATTGATGAATGCGTTCTCCCCTTTCGCTTCAGACCCTGAGTCCTAACCACTATTTGCCATCACCTAAATCACCGATTGCTTCTCGAAATGTGTCCTGTCCAACACATCTGAAGGAAATGATACACTTCTGTCTGTAAAGTGGTTATTACTATGTCTGTGATTTGGGAGGCAGAGGATGGTGGGATTTTCAGAGGGGAAGGGCATGCCCCAGGCTGCCCTGGCAGGGAATGTAAGGATGCTAAGGAGAAAGAAGGCAGGATTAAAGTTTTTTAAAAGCCCTCTGAATGATTCTGTTATACCTAGTTAGGAAGAAATTCCTCCCTGTCCCCGATGCTGCAATGAGAATCAATATTGTTCCAAATAGAGGATACTGGCCCTGTGGGTCATCCAGGGTGACACCAACCACCTACTCACTGTGATCAACAAGGCATTCACGTGTAATGCAATCTAAATCTCGATACTTCCAATATATGCCATGGGACACTTGCAAACATAATGTTAAATTTCTTAATATTATGCCCACCTAGTTTAGTCCACTTCTGGGCATTAACTCTAAAAGAAATGGACATAATCCATACAGAAAGGGCTTTATAGACAAACGTTTTCATTGAGGAAATATATATAATAGTGAAAAAATTAAGTAGACGAAATTCATAAAAAAAATGATGAGATGTGGTCTGAGCACATCAACTCATCTAACGTGTTTAACTCTCACAACACCCCAATGAAGTTGTATTATTTTTATTTTATGTACTTACTGTTTTACAATCAGGAATTCAAGGCACGTGGTAGCAAATACAAATTGTAATTGTGTGCAGTGATTAAATATAATAATTATAAAGATCTTGTAATAATACAGAGAAAGTGTTAGGTAGCAACACTTAGTGGAAAAATAAATAGATAGTATAATATCAGTTATATAAAATATGCATTAAAAAGGACTTAAAATGTATTAAAATGTTACCAACAGCTGTCTTTGTATGGTGAATTACTTTCTTCATTCTAATTTTCTATATTCTCTAAACTGTCTATAATGAACATGATTGATTTTTAGTATTAGTAAAAATAAAACAAATTGTTTAAAAGTTACCTTCATATACATTAAGACATTACAGTAGAGAGCCCTGGGTAAGCAGAATTGTGGAATTTATTGTTCTTTGTCTGTAGTTTCATATATTCCAGTAATAAATATTCATTGTGTTTGAGAAAAGAAAAAAAATAATGAAAGAAACGTATTTTAAAAAGCAAAAGAAATGTTACTATGGACCACATGAATCCAATAATTCATTGAAAGCATTTAAAATGTCCTTCCCCACTCCTTTGCCACCCAACTCTTTGTAACTTAAAATAATAGACCACTATCAGCTTTTGCCTCATCCCTTGCAGCCTTATAAACCACAAACAGCAGGAAGTCACACTCACTGAGCTGTGCATTTGCAGAATGCACGAAGTCAGGAGTCAGTGTGAGCAATGCTCCTCTAAGAGGGAGCAGTCCGCAACCCCCCACTGCAGAAATGTTTCACCATGCATCATAAATGTGGGCTGGTGTTAATGGGGAAAAAGAAAGCTTCAGGTCCTTTGAAAGAGTATTCAACTTTCAGAAGCTAACCGAGAGGGTTCAAAAGATTCCAGAAATAAGAATCTGCCATAAAGTATCCCCATTTCCGGACAGTGAGGAGCAATTTCTGTGGCACAGGGAAGAGAGCAGATCCTGGAGTCACACAGTTCTGTCATTGGTGCCACCAAGAAAAGGGAGATCTTCTACTTCCTCATTCTTCATTATGACCGTGGCCTGAGCGCTGGTCATCTCTCACCTGGGTTATTGACCTGTCTACCTTATTTGTCTCAATACTTACTCTTTGTCTTTTCTAATGTTTTCTTTACAGAAAAACCAAAGTGATTTTTTAAAAACATAGACAAGGCCATTTCACTCCGTGTTTGAAACCCTTGAGATGCTACCATCCCATGGCAAATAAACTGTATGATCATCTGCACAGTCTAGGAAATCCTAAAAGGTTAGAGCTGCCTTCTGCCCACCCTCATCCTGGGCCTCCCTGACCTCACCAGCTTTTCTGCAGCCACATTGGAGTCCTCATGGTTCCTTGAGTATGCCAAGATATTTCCCACTTCGGAGCCTTCAAATTGGCTGTGGCTCTGCCTGGAAGAACTCTGCCTTGTCCTTTCACGGTTTCAGCTAAATGTCAGCTTCTTCAAAAGGCCTATCTGACCACCCAATTTAAGCTGCTCTCCCAACCCTGCCCTAATTATTCTCTACCACTGCACCCAATCATTTTCTTTAGAGTACTTGTCATGGCTTACAATTGTGTGTTTCTACCTTTGTTTACTTGTTTATTATCTGCCATCAGAGTGTAAGACTCATATATGGTTTATTCATCATTGTATTACTTTCCAGTGTGATTCTAGAACAATGCCTGGCATTTGGTAGGTGTTCAAAAAAAACTTGTTGAATGAATGAACTTAATTTTACTGCTTATTCTTAATGTGTTCTTGCATAGGTTACTTAACCTCCCTAGCGCTCAGTTTCTTCATTTGTACAATGAGAATACTAGTTATCTATCTATGAATACATGCTTGTAAAATGTCTAGCACCATAGCTGAGACAGAGAATGCCCCCCTGAAATGTTAGCTCTCATGATGAAGCCTATTGTGGGCTGGATGGTTAATAGAGAAATCCCATCTTCATCTTGTGAATTGATAGGTAGAGCTATTGGTGATGTTGCAAAAAGTACAGTGTCAGGTACATAAATGGATGCTTGATAAATGTGTGATCAGTGAATCCAGTGTCAGCTAAAAATTTTAAAACTCTAACCTTTAAAGAGTTCACCATATATGTTGTTTATAATTTTAAAAATTGAGTACAATTTAAATGTTAGTCAATAGGAAAGTAGATAAATAAGCCTGGCACATCCATACAATGGAATTGTGTCCCCACACAGATTGGGATATAAAAATTATTAGTTTTTGATATTTAAAGATGAAATCATCAAGGCATAAGAAAAGAGAAACTTTGACAATAAACTGGTGGGTTTACTTAAAAAAAAAAATACCCTTTTCCCCTAATCTATCCAGATTGGCTATGAATTACCTTCAGACTTAAGAAGGGAACTTGAGGTAAAATGAACATTATTCTAAGACTCAAGGTCTTGCTTCTTGCATCCTGGCCCTGGCATTAACTACTTGATCTTGAGTGTGTTCCTGCCTCCCTCTGGGCTTCATCTTATAAAATGAAAAGCTTGGACTGGATGATCCCAAAAGTTCTGCCAATTTCTGAGAGTTTATCACTTCGTCCACTATTCACAGCCCTCACTGTCAACCATCATTTCCTGATTAACAATGGTGGATTATCTGCATTGCTTAACCTCATGAAACAATCACCAGTTCTCTACTTGGTGGTGGAGGAACCCAACTGGGATCTATAAATGCTGCAAACAAGGCATTACTATACCATCCTCATTGTTTATAACCCAAAATTCATTTTTGCAATCTAGAGCACGAGCTCAAATAACTGTGTGTTAGACCCTCAAATTCAGGAATCTTAAGTTTTTGAGGTTGACATGACACAGGATAGTAATTCACCAAATAATTGCCAATTCTTACCATGGACTTTACATGATAACCTTATTACCCCCCATACAGTTAACAATTACCAAGAACTCAAACCACGATCTCTAACTTGTAGCAGTATGGAATGGTACGAAGAATGTAGCTTCAATGTCAGTCAGGCTTGGCTTCAAATCCTAGTGCAACCCTCAGGTGCTGTAAGATCTTGGGAGAGTCCCTTAACTTCATGAGCTTCTGTTTCCTGTAGAACAAGAATAAGAATGTTTCCCTCAAAGAGTTGTTGAGATTATATTAAATGACCTATATGTCATAAGCCTTATTGCCTGGTACTGGTGTGCAGTTTCCTTTTCCTATTGAAAACTGGGCACTGCTATGATTTCTGTTTGGGGGAGGGGCATGGGGAAGCTCAGAGTAATGGTGGTCCCCCCGGCCACAAGCCAACTTCAGAGTCCAGCATTTCCTGGTTCTAAGTCTCGGTGTAGACTCACAGTTGGTCCACACTCATGCTTTGTGAAGACCTGCTCAGCATCTAACATTTCTGGCTGCTGAGGATTAGAGTATAAGTACAGCATGTTCTTTTAATGAGGTCACAGGCCAGGGGTCAAGAGAGGGGGCACTACAAAAAAATAGAAATAAATAAGCAAAAAACAAAACACAGAGCAAAAAAAAAAAAAATGCAGCCTGACAGATGGTACAAATAGAGGTAGGAAGAGTCCTTTAGGACAGGGATCCACAACCTATGGTGAGTTGTATAATTATTTCATTATATATTACAATGTAATAATAATAGAAACAAAGTGCACAATAATTGTAATGCACTTGAATCATCCCGAAACCATCCCCCACCTCCCTGGTTCATAAAAAATTGTCTTCCATGAAAACGGCCCCTGGTGCCAAAACGATTGGAGACTGCTGCTAGGAACATTTAATCCCACCTGAGAATTTGAAAACGGCCTCATAGAAGAAGGGTCGTTAAACTGCCTCTTTGAGAATAAATATTACAGAAGTTCTCTTTATAGAGAAGAAAATTCTAGGCAGAGACATCATATGCTCAAGAATACACCACAAAAGCTCTGGTGACTAATACTGGGTGTAGGGTAGAGAATGACATACAGAATGCTTGGAGGTAAAGCTGGAAAGGTATGTGGGTTGAGGCCAGATTGTGTCTTTAAAATAATTACTCCGGAAGCAGGATATTTCCAGAATAGAAGCAGAAAGAAGGAACTGCACCAGATAATTGCAGTGACCCAGGCCAAAAAAAAGAAAGAAAGAAAGAAAAAATCTGAACTGAAGCTCTGGAAGTGGGAATGGAGAAGGGAAAATGAATTTAAGAATCATTTAAGAAACAGAACGAAAAGTATTTGTGTCTGATTGTACGTAGTTGCCTGTTTGCTTTTTCTGCTAAACTGAGCTGCCGATATAATATTTAGAGCCGTGTCTTAATCATCTTTGTCTCTCCTGTCTCTCAGCATCAAACGACATCTAGGGCTGGGACTCTAGGGAGAGGGATGTGTTAGGAAATAGATTTGGGAATGATAGGAGAGGGAGACGCTCAGGGGAATGGGACAGAGAGATCAGACCTTCCACACATAGATGGAAATTTGAGCCTGTCTTAGTAGATGTTCCAAGCCCTCCTCTTTTTTTGCTACCTGCCGGTGCTGTTCCCCCTCCCCTCATCTGAGTACCTGATGAGGTAGAGCTGATGAGCAGAGCTTGGCTCTGCTTGGAGGCCAGCAGACCCAAATTCCCCATATGGATCTCAGGACAAGCACTCCAGTTGATTCTGCAAAGACTCTGTAACTTCCTCCTCTTGCTCACGATCCAGTTGTGCTCACAATCCAGTCGTTATAAAGTCTAGATATCATGAAAGATTTACATCCATCCCCTCCACCGCTCCTCTCCTTCCTTAACACTCCCACGGTTTTCCAGCTGATTAAGAAACTCACAAGAGGTAACATAAGAAACAGAACGGGGAAGCCTAGTTTTGCAAGATGTAAAAATTATAGCTAGCCCAGAAAAGCAAAATATACATCCTAAAAATTCTTGTACAGAGGCAGGAAAATTGATGTTTAATGGTAACATTAGATCAATGATGTTCCACTCTCTGTTCTCCCAGATAAATAAAAAATTAGCCTCTCACTTCAAGCACTCTCAAAGATCTTATCTTTGATATAAAAAGTTAGATGATTTAACCTTGTCAATTATCGGTTCCCATGTGATTCACTAGCTCATAAAAATAATATGACCTTACATTTAGCAGAGGCCATTTTATTTTAGCAAAAATCAAATTGCTTAATAAATTTATTTCACTGCACCTCAAACCATCCCTTGATGGCAAAAAGAAGGCATAGATAGAAATCTCTAATTTTGTTGGGCAAACCTAGCCACAGAGTTATCAAACAGTGGTCTAAGATTACATATCAAAACAATACAAAATTAATATCTCACAACTCAAATCAGAAGTTGAACACCTAGTTCAGTACTTTGCCTGTCAGAACAGACTACCTTTCAGCCTTCCAGTGTTCCTAAGCTCTAACAAGAGTCTTTTGACTAGAGGAAGAGAAAAAAAAAAGATCTTTTAAGAATGTTAAAGAAAGAATAAGTATCTAAACCATCAATGATGAGGAAACCCAGCCCCAGAGAGGTTAAGTGATTTGCCCAAAGTCATACAGATATTGAGAAGCGGAGCTAGATGTAAGTCCAGAACTCATTCATTTTTCAAAAATTATAGCTCTTATTATTTTTATAAAAATAATAATGTTTAACATTTACTGAGTATTATTAAACTGTTGAACACCATTCTAAGCATGTCTGTGTATTAATTTATTTAATCCTATGATTATGCTCATTTTACTAACAAAGATACCAAGTGTTAGAGAGGGTAAATATTAAATAATTTGCTTAAAGCAACATACTAAGTTAAGGACTCAGAATTTGAATCCAGGTCTGCATGATGAAGTCCAAGTTCTTTGCCACTATGCAGTGCTGCCTACAATGTCACAGAATTTAACAGTTCGAAGGAATCTCCTTGATTATCCTTCTCATGTCCCTCGACACATCTGACACAAAATAACCCAGCTTTTGTTTGAATACCTAGTGATAGAAAGTGTACTGTCTAATAAGGCAACTCATCTAATTTTACGGCAGCTGAAACGAACTTCCCTGAGTTCTTACTCATTGGTGCAAGTTCTATATAACAACGGAGCAGTGCCCCCAAAGGGCTTTAGGAAGAACAAGGAAGAAAAGAGATGGCAACTCCAAGGATAGCCAGTTTACTTTATGTGATCCATATGCTAACAGATGCAATTCTTTTAGTTTTACTTCTCTCTGATCTCAAGGAGATATTAATCCAGCAACAGCTAAACGAAGATATTCCCGTGTGTAAGGATAACTTTTTTTTTTTTGAAACAGAGTCTCACTTTGTTGCCCTGGCTAGGATGAGTGCAGTGGCGTCAGCCTAGCTCACAGCAACCTCACACTCATGGGCTCAAGGGATCCTACTGCCTCAGCCTCCCGAGTAGCTGAGACTACAGGCATGCGCCACCATGCCCGACTGATTTTTTCTATATATTTTTAGCTGTCCAATTAATTTCTTTCTATTTTTGGTAGAGACGGGGTCTCGCTCTTGCTCAGGCTGGTCTCGAACTCCTGAGCTCAAACAATCCGCCCACCTCGGTCTCCCAGAGTGCTAGGATTACAGACGTGAGCCACCGCGCCCGGCCTAAGCACCCTTTTAAGAATGCTGAGGGGCATTCCTATGCATGAGTGGACTGATAAAATGTGGCATATGTATACCATGGAGTACTGTTCAGCTACAAAAAACAATGGAGATCTAGCACCTCTTGTATTTTCCTGGATAGAGCTGGAGCCCATCCTACTAAGTGAAGTATCCCAAGAATGGAAAAATAAGCACCACATGTACTCACCGTCAAATTGGTTTTAACCGATCAACACCTAAGCGCACATATAGGAATAATATTCATCAGGCGCATGGCATGTGGGGGGGGGGTGGGTACATACAAACACAATGAGTGCGGTGCACACTGTCTGGGGGGCGGACACGCTTGAAGCTTTGACTCAGGGGTGGGGCAAGGGCAATATGCATAACCTAAACATTTGTACCCCCGTAATATGCTGAAATAAAAAAAAATAGTATGCTAAGGAGATGTAACAGAAGAAAAAAAAAGAATCCTGAGGGGAAGGGAGGTCCTGAGAAAAGACTGGGTGCGTCTCGGCTGAGGCAGGAGTGTGTGGGGACGTGGTCACCCCTGGGAGGTGGTTCTTGGAGAACCACAGCAGCGGAAGACAGAGGGAGCGCAGTGCAACACCGAGAGGAGGTGCAGGAGGGACAAGCCTGTCCTGGGGGCCTGCAGGTTCCAAACAGGGCACTGGTGTCGCTTCCTAGGGTGAGAGCCAGGCTGAGCATGTGCTGTGTTGACTCTGGGCGATATTCCTCTCTCTCCTTAGCTGAGCTTTGTCCTTGTCAGCTCACTGAGGCTCATCCTCACTGCCAGTACACGGTGTGGGCTACAGCACCTCAACCCCGTCAGCCAGCAAGGCCACAGCAGGTGTCCACCGCCTGTCCTCTGGACGAAGGCAGCGGGAGCCTCCCTCCCTGCTCCGCCTGCTGTCCCCGACTCAGGGGCAGAGGGAGCCCAGCCTACCTCTTGATCACCACCCTGGACGTAGGTGTGCAATGAATGAATGAACCAGGGCT
Organism: Avahi laniger; assembly: GCA_963575035.1. Lineage (NCBI taxonomy): Eukaryota > Metazoa > Chordata > Mammalia > Primates > Indriidae > Avahi > Avahi laniger. Next base: position 21,437 of record CAUYSK010019468.1, on the reverse strand, counting down.
GAAAACGACATTCCTCCAAGGACCACATGACTCTACAGGCCAAGCTCTTCCCAGAATTCTCTTGCTCCGGTTCTCCCACTAACGGAAGAATCCAGACTCTTTCCACCCTCAAGAAGGGGAAGTCCCATCACTCCGCCCTCCAGGAATTCCACCCCAGCGGTGGGCCCTGAGGGCGTGCGTTCTCCAGGAAAGCCAGGCAGCCTGAAGTTACAGGAGTGGTGGAAAGTCACACTCGAGCAGCTAACCCCATGAATCCATGTGTAAATTCTAAATTGAATTGACCCTCTTGTGACTTAAAAACTAGTTCATATAAATTACTTGAGAATAGGGATTTTCTCTTCCCTGTGATTTCATTATATAAAACAATGCTGACGCCACTGTTGATTGTGTTACAGTTTGTTTTGCAGTTTGCTTTCTCTTTGGAAGCGCCCACGTCTGGTAAAGGTTTGGGATGTTGTCAGCCACCCTCCTGCACACTTTCCTGGATCCCCCACTCTGGGGTCTCCCAAAGCCTGGGGTCTTCTGTGTCTTGAATACTTGGCATCTTGTTTCACATGGGGACATGGCAAGTGCTGTCCCACGCTGCCGGCATGGCACGTGCCAGGCTGCCGAGGTCCTCTGAGCCAACTCTACATCCCTTTCGGAGGGTTTTGTGCTACTCCCAGCTCCTGCACAGGGGAGGTCCGTGTGCCACTGGGGCGCCCTGGACGGGCAGTCCACATGTCTGGCTCACATTCAAGGACATAAATGACTGCAAACTATAGAAAAGAAGATGGACTTCTTAGCATATTTATTCCCATGACCTTGGCATAATGCAAGAGGGATGATCACATGACCTCTCAATTAAAGATTATCATTAATTTTCCTAGATTTATTCCTGAAACTCATGGATAGATTTAACATGGCTTCTTAATTTCCCATTAAGTGGCATCAGATTCATGACCCAGAAGTGTCCCAGGCAACTCCTGGTACTATGGTCTCAATGTCTATGTTCCCCAAAAGCCATGTGTTGAAATGCTTACCCCTAATGTGACTATATTAGGAGGTGGGGCCTTTGGGAGGTGATCAGGCTGTGGGGCAGAGCTCTCATGAATGAGATTAGTGCTTCTGAAGAGATAAAAGAGATCCAAGGGAGACCCCATGTGAGGACACAGAGAGAAGGCACTGTGTACGAACAGGAAAGCAGGCCCGATGCCGATGCCGTCTGCCGGCACCTTGACCTAGGACTGCCCAGCCCCCAGAACTGTGAGCAATACATTTCTGTTGTTTTGAGAGGGGGACTACTGTATCGTGAGAATAAAGTCCAATGGGGAATTTTATAGTAAATTGGACCGAACTTGAAAGGATTTTAAATGTTTTGATGAAAGCAAAACCAGCTGACCAGTCTACCTGTTGCACTCAGAGAAATCGGAGCCCCGTGCATGGCCTGAGAGGGAGTTGGAACTGCCGTGATCCATCAGACGGGATTTAAACCCAGACACATACAGATCTGATGATTTTTATTTTAAAAACCATTTGTAAATAAAACTAAAAATTAAGAAAAACACCAAAAAAACCTGTTTCAGGGGTATATTTGTTTGGTAGAGCTGCCATAATAAATTGCCACAAACTGAAAAGCTTCAAACATCACAGTTCTGAGGCCTGAAGTCTGCAGTCGAGGTGTCGGCCGGGCCACGCTCCCTCCGGAGTCTCCAGGGACAGATCCTTCCCCGTGTCTTGCAGCTTCTGGGGGTGCCAAGCCATCCTCGGCTGTGGCTGCGTCTTCACCAGACTTCTCCTGCATTTCTACTCCTTCTGCCTTTTATAAGGACACTTGTCACTTTGTCCTTGCATTTAGGACCCACCCAGCAATCCCAGGTGATCTCGTCTCCAGATCCATCACTCAACTGCATCTACACAAGGTCAGGTGCACAGGTGCCCGGGATCTGGACATGAGCACGTATTTGGAGAAACCACCATCCAACCCGCTGTGGGAGCAGAGGGGGTTACTATTTGGTTCATGTAAGAAATTAAAACACTGCTCAAGTCCATCAAAATCGTGAGAAAGCCCACTCAAAGTGTGACCAAAAGAATCCCAGGGAGTAAGGACAGGAGCGGCCTGAAAGGTCCTGGAAGGGGTGAATCTAGAGTCCGGAGAGTTGCCAACAGGCACCGGCTCACAGCAGAGATGCTCCCGACAACACCCGGCCCAGGAGGGTCTGGACCACGCAGGTACTCCCGGCTTCTCTCCGAGTTGGCTGGATGTCTGCTCCAGGGAGGTCCTCCTCCCGGGCTCCATCCACCCTCCCGCAGCCTGCGAGTCACCTGCCATCGCTCAACCCCGAGTGATGAACCAGCCGGCCCAGGGCAGCATCTGTCCTCATCTGCATCGGGCAACCTGGGAATACTCATTTCATTTCGCTCCTGACCTTTTTGCATTCTGCAAACCCACAAGGTCTGGGCTGCATAATAATATCTGAGGATCAGAGATGAGTTTTCAGAGTATCGTCCAATCCATATTTACTTGACCTTATGGTTTTAGAACCTATATCAATCTTAATTGCACTGTTAAAATATACTAAATATCTTTATACAAATTAAGTGATAAAAGGAATTTGCAGAGGGTTTTTTTCACAAATTAATCTTAAAATAAGCTGATTATACAAATCTTTAACCAAGCAATGACAAATCCAAAATACAAACATTCCTTTGATAAGATACATTCAAACAAACATTTTTGTGACAAATATTAGCAGAAACCAAGCAATAATTGGGAGATGGCATCCAGTGACTGACAATTGTGAACACAAAGGGAGGTGGCCAGATGTGCCAGTGCTTATGACCACATTCCAGAACTGGAGCCATCTGGATTCACTGTCAGCTCTAAGTGACTTCAGTCGAAGTTAACTGGAGCATCTGGGGAAAGATGATCATGTGGACGTTTTGTAAAATTCAAGTGTCGATAAGGAACGGATAAAATAATTCCCTATTAAGCTAGGGAAAATACATTTATTCATCCATTACCCAATCTTCAGTAACTGGTAGACACTGCTTCTCCAGAACAACTGGTAGGTTTTCAGCTTCACAAACTACCTCACAAACTGAACTTATTTACTTTTTTGCTTTGGCCATCAGGAAGCTCAGCACTGAATGTATAGTACATTTTTAACAATAGTCCAGAACCACAAGGTGTGCATTTCTTTCTAAATTTTCATATGTAATATTCGACAGATAGAATATGTTTAATATACATAAAATATAATGAGTAATAAAATTTAGACCCACGGACCCACAATAAAATTAAGCCAAAGTGTTTGCCCCTGCAATATATGTCCTCAATTCTATTTTTTTGCCCCTAGAAGCTATCTCTACCTTGAATGTTGTATCTATTACTTCTTTGTTTCCTTTTTTGTTTAGTTATATCACTTATGTATACATACCTATACAATATATTGTTTAATTCTACTTTTCTGAGGTTTAAACAATGATATCATATTGTATGGATGGTTCTAAGACTTTTTAAACTTATATTTCCAGGATTCATTCATATCTTTGCATACAACTGCATATCCATTGCTTTGTAATTGTCCCCTTATAAGACTCTTATCAACATTTATTTATCCATTTTCTTGCTGATGAATTTAGGATGATTTCTGAGTTTGCTACTGTGAACAATATTTCTATGAATATTTTTGTACATATATCCTGGCACATATATGTAAGAGGTTCTGCTACATATCTGAGTAAAATTATTTGGTCAAGTATTCATATTTATAAAATAGTGCCAAATATTTTCCAAAGTGGTTGTTACAAACTACACTTGGTCCAGCAGTAAAGAAAAATCCTCATTGATTCATAGCCTTACCAACGCCGGGTCTTTGAAGACTTCCAATTTTTTGCCCAACTAGTAGATGAAAAATCAGCTCTCACTGTGATATTGTTTTTGCATTTGCATTTTTCTAATCTCTAACGAAGTTGAGCATTATTTTATATGTTTAGTTGTCATTTGTGTTTCCTTTTCAGAAAAATGCCTCTTCATGGTATTTTCACATATTTCTTATTCATTTTAAGTAATCCTTTGTATTCTAGAAACAAATCTTTTTTTAGTTATATGCATTGTGAATATCTTTTCCTAGGGTATAGCTTGAATTTTTACATTCTTTCTTGTGTATTTTGATGAACAAAGGTTCCTAATGAAAATATGGTCAGATGTATCAATCTTTTATTTTTTTTATGTATTTTATGCCTTTTATGCCTTTTGAAAAAAATCCTTTTCTAGGTCATTAATGTGAAAGAGGAAACTAAAACAACTTTTAGAAGACAAGAGGGCGGCTCAATAACTCTTTAAGCCACCTGGAATGAATTTTTGAGTAGCCTATGAGGTAGGAGTCAAGTTTCATTGTTTTCCATAAAAACAACAATTAGCCCACAATTGTTTTACTAAATAGTTTTTCCTTTCCTCACTGATCTGTATGCCCACCCTGCCATGAATTAAATCTCCATGTTTCGGAGTGTCGGCTTCCGGCTCTCTGTTCTGCTCCATGGACTGTTTATCTAGAGCCCTGACGGCAACAACACATCTTCCTTTTTGACACTTTCTCATAAAATAGAAATCTGATAAGACAGGCTTCACCTCCCACCCATCTGTTTTTTCAGAAGTATCATGGCTATTTGGGGCTCTTTTCATATGTATTTATATGCACACACACACACACATATATATGTATATATGTATTTGTCAAGTTCTATTTTAAAAAACAAAAACAACCTGTTAGTATTTTGGAGGAATTCCATTGAAGCTAGAGATCAGTTTGTGAATAATCTGTATCTTTATTCTACTGAGTCTTTTTATACAAGTACCTACTATAGTTCTCCATTTATTTAGATTTTTTGATGTCATGTATTAAGGTTTATAATTATTTCCATAAAATATGCTTTATGTAAATTTTTACTACTGAAAATTGTATTTTAAAAATTAAACTTTCTAATCAACCATTTCAGTTATATAGAAACACATTTTTAAAAATTTTCTATATAGGTAATAGTCATCGGGAACTAATGACAATATCCTTTCTTTCTTTCCAATGCTGTTCTCTTTTATTTCTTTTTCTTGTCTCAGTAAAATTGGTAGTACTTACAGTAAAATATTGATCAAGTGTTGAATAGCAGGCATCTTTATCTTTTCCTACTATTAAAGACAACACTTTTGAATTTTCATTATTAAATATATTTATCACAAATTTTGTATGTCTTTTATCAGGCAATGATAAAATGTTTCCTTCTTTTCCTACTTTGCTAAGAGAGTTTATAAACAAATTGACTTTTCATTAAAGCATTATTATAAGATTTTCCTTTGTTGAGAATCTGTAAATTTGAGGATGTTAATTGATTTCCTCTTATTAAGTCAGAATTGAATTCCTAGTATAAATCCAAGTTACGTAATTTATGTTTTATTATATTGCTGGATTCTATTTGCTAATATTTTTGTGTATGATTTTTATTTCTGTGTTCATGTGTGAGATGGGATATGTGATTTTTCTTTCTCATACTGTGTTTGCCTGGTTTCAGTCTCAAGATGTTATTAGCCTTATAAGAGGAGTTAAAGAGTACTCTCCCCACCCGCACCATTGGAGCGGTTGGGATAGATTGAAGTTCTCTTTTCCCTTGCCTTTGGTAAAACACATCTACAAAGAGATCTGGGCTTGATATTTTCCTTTGAGAAAATTTTAAGTTTCTTGATGACCATAGGACTATTTAGGTTTTCTATTTTTTCCTGTGCATGTTTTGCTAAGTTGTGGGTTTTTTGTTTTCTTTTGTTTTTTTGGTAATTTATACATTTTATCGAATTTTTCCATTTTTTTGAGATAAAGTTTTCAATAATATTCTTTTACCATCTATTTAATCTCGGCAGTGTCCAAACCTGTGTCCCATAAATTCCTAAAATTAATTATGCCTTCTTACTTTTTATTAATCTTTAATAATTCTGCTCTTCTTTTCCTAGGACTTTTGACTGTTAAGCTCATTAATATTGAATCCTTGATTATTTCTAACGTAGACATCAAAAGCTTAAATTTCTCTTGGTTTACTGCTTTAGGTATACCTCATGTGTGCATAGTGATAGTATAGTCACTGTATTTTAGTTCTAAATATTTTCTCATTTTCTTTGTAATTTTTTTTCTTTGAACATACCTTGTTTAAAAGTGAGCTTTAAAATATTCAAAATATAAGGAATTTTCTTGATTTTTTTTGTAGTTCAAGTCTAGCATACTTAAAGTGTGTTACAGCATGTTGTCTGTTAATGCCCTTCGTAAATTTCTAAGGCTAGAATTATGGACCGATAAGGAATCATTTTAGCAAATGTGCCACCTGTTTTTATCTTAGTTATTTCCTTTTTTTCTGCTTGCTTTGGGCTCAGTTTACTCTTTCCAAGTTTTTAAGGTAGAAAATTAGATTATTGATTTGAGAACTTTCTTCAGCTTTGATGTAATTGCTTAATGTCATACATGTCCCTCTGAGTACCACTTTAGATGCATCCAACACATTCTGATAAGTTGCATTTTTATTTTCATTCAGTTCAAAATATTTTCAAACTACCATTGAGATTTTGTTTTTGAACCATTTTCTAAAGAAATATGTGCCTAATTTCTAAATAATATTTGAGCATTTTCCAAGTTTTTTTCTGTGTTTGATTTCTAAAGTATGATTCCATTGCAATCAGAGAGCATGCTTTGTATGATTTCAATTCTTTTACATTTGTTAGGGGGTGTTTTGTGACCCAGAATATAGTCTCCTTGGTGAGTGTTCTATGTCCGCTTGGAAAGAATGTATATTCTACTGCTTGTGAGTCGAGTGTGCTATGAATTTTAACTTGGTGAAGTTGATCGATAGTGGTCTCCAGGTCTTCTCTGTCTACACAGATTGACTATCTGCTTGTTCCACGGATTACTCAGAAAGGAGTGCTGAAGTCTGTAGCTATAATTGTGGATTTGTCTATTTATCTTTTAATCTATATCAGTTTTCAAGGTAGGTGCATGCACAGTTAGTATTACTATATCTTATGTGGGAATTGACCCTTCCGTCTTTGTGATGTCCCTTTTTATTTCTTATAATTTTCCTTGTTCTAGACTCCATTCCATGTGATATTAATACAAATGTTTCAGTTTGCCTTGGATTTATATTTGCCTGGCATATCTCTTCCCATCACTTTACTTTCAATACATTGACAGAATTATAAGCAGAGTTATCATAGACACTATATAGTAGAGAGTAATTGAAACAAACAAAATAGGGATCTCATCATCATATTAGTCATTTTCAAGTTTTTAATTTTTCCTCATTCTCTCTGCTCTGTTTAAAAACTTTCAGATTCCTCAAATAGTTGCTTTAGTCATTCTCTCCAGAGTTTTTAGTTGTAAAAATCAGTGTGAGAGAGAGCGGAGTGCGATTGCTCTATCTTAGCCAGATTTGGGAGTTTCTTGAACTGACTTTTAATTTAATTCCAAGTTAGGGGCAAAACATAGACTTTCTGATTCTAATCCTTCTAAACTTGTTGAGATTTATTTCTGTTCTGAAATACAAACAAAAATTTTGATAAATTCCCTGGAGAAACTTCAAAGGAAGCTGTATTCTGGGGTGTGTGTGTGTGTGTGTGTGCGTGTGTGTGTGTGTGTGTGCACGCGCGTGCGCAAACCTGGATCACGCGGGATCGCTGCGGTGCTCCTCACTGAGTTTTTGTCTGCTTGTCACTGACAGCAGTGTGTTAGAAATCTCTCTCCCTTTATTTCTGCCAAATTTTGTTTTATGCATTGTGAGATTGTGGTATTAGGTGTGTACAGATACAGAATTCTTATGTCTTACTGATTGCTGACAATTTTATTATCATTAAATGTCCATCTTTTCCCACGTAATACTTCTCGCCTGAAGTTTGTGATTCGTGATGTTATATGGCCGCACCAGTTCTGTTTTGATTAGTGTTTTTGTTGTTGTGGTGTACGTATCTTTTTCTATTTTCACTTTTAACCTTTCCGTGTCCTTAAGTCTGATGTGAGTTTCTTGTAAACAGTACTGGATCATCCCTTCTGGTTTTGTTTTTTAATGCAGCCTGACAATCTTTTTGTTGAAGTGTTGCCTTTTTTAAAAAATGCAAAAATGGAAGTTATTGACCTTGGAACTGAAGTCCAAAGGGTGTGGTTGAGTCCAGACAAACCTGATCAGGGGCTCTCAACAATGTCCCCAAGCCCAATAACACCTGCAGAAATACTCTCGTGTGAGCAAAAACAAGTTTCACGGGGATGTTCACTGCAGCACTTTCTGCCACCTGGCAACTGGCTTTCCACTGGGCCTGTTCCCTTAGTCTTTGTTTCCTCCTTCGCTGTCTCTACTTTCCACTGACATTAATCAGTCAAGCATTTCTCATTTCTATTGTTTTGTTTTTTTCTTCTGTATTAGGCTTTTAGTCATATGTTCTTTTATTTATTTATTTTTGTTAGTGATTACCCTAGAGATTATATTTGTCCTTCAAATATTACAATATAGGCGGTCCCCACAATGCGGACAACCTGACTTCTGGTGTCCTGAACTTACGAGCGCACTTCCAAGGCTCCCCACAAGGATATTTATAATTAAATAATTAAAGTAATAATTTGGAGCTAGTTTCTTCGGCTCATGTGAACAAACCCTCATGACATGAGTAGTTCTTTACTACAGCAGCTAGATTCATGGTAGACGGAGAAGCAGCTGACAGAAACACAGGGCACAAGAATCGGAAGGTCAGACCCGAGCAAGTTTATGACAAAAGCAGCAGCCGAGGACTTTCGTCTTGTTGAAGCAGGATTTGCGCAGCTTGAGGAGCAAGATCCTAACGTTGAGAGGTTCACAAAAATTCCCCATGCAGTTAGTGAGAACGTCAGCTGCCACAAGGCCATTTATGATGAAAAAAACAGACAGGCTGTGCAAACAGCCCTAGACACCTTCTTCAAGAAACTGACTTCAATGGTAAACTCCCTCCTCCAGCGACAGAACAAACCCCGATTCTGCGGCTCCCGCCCCGTCCTCCCCAGCACCCGCTCCGACAGCACCTTCCCATCCACGTCCTTCCGACTAAGCTGCCTTCTTGGCTCAAAAGTGCCCTTCCGGGAAGCAAGACATTGCTGCGACACTAGGTGAGTGTTAACCTTTAATGTGCTTTTTTGAAATTTCTCCTATCTCCTATCTAAACTTTTTATATGAGTTTGTTTTTATGTTCTGTTTGTTTGAATTAAAAGAAAGAGCACAACAGTTTCTGTAACTTATTGCAGTGTAGGGGTATTATTATTATTACAGTATTACACTGTATTATTGCTATCACACATGAGCCACATAGCATCGTTATTATTATCACCACATAGGTGCTTTTCATCGGGGATCCAAGTTACATACAAATCCGACCTAAAGACGTTCCCAGGAACATGTCTCGTCCGTGACCCGGAGACGGCCGACACTTTGCATTGGTGGTCTCACCACTTCCTGAACAACACAAGAATGTTAAACGGTTTAACTACGTTTCCTCCAACCCTTTGTGGTTTTGTTGTGATAAATTTACTTCTGTACATGCCGTTGATTCCGCAACACATTGCTGCTATTGTCTTACGCAGCTGATATTGATTTCCATCTACTCACATATGAATCTTTCCTGGAGCTGTTCTTTCTACTGTTGATAAATTATTTCCAAAAAGAATTTAATTTCTTTCCAAATTAATGTATTTTTAGCAGACAGAGTTGCACAGTGGAAGCATGCTGGGCCCCTAAATTAATGTGTTTTTAAAATTTAGTGTTAGATTTAAATGCTAAATCTTTATTTTGACCTCAGTTTTAAAAGATACTTTTGTTGGATATAGAATTCTAGGTTTTCAGTTCTTTTTCCTGCATTTTAATGATGTTCTTTTGTTGCCTTCTGCCTTCCACAGTTTCTTTTGAAAAGTCAACCCTCTGCTGCTCCCTTGAAGATACTGTGTCCCTTGCTCACCCTTCCGTCACTTTCTCTTTTTCTCTGACTTTCAGTCATTGGTCTGTGATGAGTCAAACGTCCTGATCACGTAGGATCCTGTCGCTCCTAGTAAAGAGTTTGGACTTTATTTGGAGAAATGGATGCAGTAGTTGCAGCCTTTGGACCTGACATGATGTGCGTTTCCTGGTGGCAGCAGGAGGAGACAGGGGCAAGGTGGACGCAGGGGGGGATCAGGATGCTGGGACAGTGACCAGGACAAAGGCTGTGGCGGCCAGGGTGAGGGCTGTGGGGACCGTGAGCTGTGATCAGAGTCGGACACATTTTGAAAGTAGCTGCAATAACGATGCATGGGAATATGCATGTGTGCTAGGAAGAAAGAGAAATCGAGGATATTAGCTGGGCTTTCGACCTGAGAATCTGGGTCGTGGCATTGCTATGTCCTGAGAAAGGGACAATCTGAGCTAGGGAAGCAGACTGCGGGAAATGTGCAGTTCTCTCTCAATACTAAGTTTGAGACGCTGGTTAAGGGGAGATGATGAGTAGGAAGCCGAAGTGAGAAGTCTGAGCTAAGCGGCTAGTTCTGAGCCAGAGATCAAAGCAACAACTCTGAAAATCATTTGTGCACCGACGAGGCTGAAAGCCACTAGGCTGGGTGAGACCAACCAGAGACAGGGTGGAGGGGAAGGGACCAAGGTTCTGATCGCTGGAGAAGAGCTTGGCAGAGAAGAGACAGGCAGCAAAAAAGAGTAAGAAGGAAGTCAGAAAGTAGACAAACGGAGAGGTGGTTTCGAGAAAGACAAAAGAAAACACTTCAAGAAAGAGGGAGTGGTAATTGCCTTGGTCAAATCAGAATAAAATTTTGCCACCGACTTGGGCAAATTGACCGCGAAACAGCCCTCTCGGTGAGCTGGTGGCGAGGAAGACCCGTTTGAAGAGGCTGAGGAGAAAACGGGGGATGAGGAAGTGGAGAAAGTGAAGACAAACTCGGTTTGCGCCTGGTGCATCCCGCTGGGAGTCCCTCGTGCACACGGTAAGATGCCCACGAGGAAATCACAAGAGCAGCTGAAGCTGCTCGAACTGCTTGTTCTTCCTAACATGTTCTTGGTGCTGTGGAGGGAATATTCTATGCATGGTAACTGGAAAAGCGGAACACCTGGAAATTAGGAAGACAGGGTTGGGGCCAGTTATTTACTTATTATTTATCAAGTATTTCCCTTTTATGTGGATCGACCGAATTCAGCCCCCCAGGTAACACAGGAGTCACGGCCAAAGACATGGATTTCTAAATAAAAATTCCCAAGATTCCAAGAAATTGTTTTCTTCTAAATTTCTGAGACCTGAAGATGAATACATAATCATTACAAAACTTTTTGATTAGAAAAGGAACACATGCATGTGGTTAAACAGAAAAGCAAGAAATATAGAAAAATGTAGAATGAAATGTAATCTATTTCCCACAGTCCACTGTCCCATTTTCTAGAAGCAATCACTGCCAACAGTTTATTTTAAGCCTATCCTTTATTTTCTACATAAACAGGATAATATTAAACACATTGCATCGTAGTTTGCTTTCACTCGGTAAAATACCATGAACTACATTCTGTGTCATCACTCGGAGACCTGCCCCAGCCTCTCTGATGGTCACTCATACTCTATTTTATGCATGTATCATATTTTATTTAAACGGTCCCTTATCAATTTCAGCTTGCTTCCTTGCCCTTCTAACAAGCCATCCTGCAGTGAACATTCTTTTGTGTATCTCTTGTTGTTTGGTAAATATATCCCTTGCAATGGATGTATATTCTTAAATTTTGTCAGATATTGCCAAATTGCCTTCAATTTATACCCTCTCCTACAGAATCCGAGGACCTCTTTTTCTACATTTTTGCCAACATTTACATGGTCAATTATATTGATAGCCCCAATTCTTCTCGTTCCTTGGACCATGTCCCTTGTCAGGTCACTTTGCAGTCCCTCCCACAAAATAGGGGAAGAAAAGTCTTCTACTTGCTGACTTGAGTTTGGCAATGGAGGCACTTTGGCACGTTGGCGCAGACCTGCAGCAACTTCGGGCTCCTGTCTGCCCAGCACCCACCCCCTGGGTCAGATGGCCCCAGGCCCCTGGACGGGCTGCAGGAGCTGGGTCCAGATGGACACCCTGGGAAGATCGGGGAGACCTCCTGAGCTCCCCATGTCCCATCCTGCTGGCAGCTGACATTTCTGCCAGCTGGCAACCCCTGTCCTGAGTGGCATCCCCAAGGCCTGGTACCATCCTGCTTTCTCTTAGCCGCCTACCGAAAGCCAGACATCACTATTTGCTTATTCTTCTTGCTTCAACAGACTCCCCACCCAGCCGCCTTTCTCTGCCCCTTCCTGTGACATCAGGCAGAGAACTTTTCTTGGCCTTGGAAAGCAGGGACGGCCATGGGGCCGTGGTCGTGGTTCACTGGATGGAAACACAGGTTTGAGCTCAGAACCCCCCAGCCCTTTTTACCTCCTCCCCTTCCTCCACGCTCAGGACGTCAGGACCCCACATCCCACCCTCCCCTGGCTCTTGCATCTACCTTCCCTGCATCTCCCTGCAGCCTCCAGGCCCCTGCAGCTGGACTCAGAAACATTTTTTCAAATTTCTCCATTTCTTCCCGTGTTTCCCTGAGATCCTCTGATGTCCACAAACGTTTTCTTGTCATTTCCACAATCTTAGAGGCACCAAGGGCAGCCTTTAGAAACAGGAGGCAAGGACTGTCTGTGCGACAATATTTTACCCTGCATGCGAAACACAGCAAAAGCAGATGAGTTAGGAAAGGGAGAAAACCCTGACATTATTTTCTGTATTTAGTGACTCAAAAAGAGTAATAAGAAAACTCCCCCTACAGGCGTTTTGCAGTCACTGCAAAGTAAACAGACAGATGTCCTGAAAAATATTTGCTCATCTATGCAGAGCTCCGAGTGTTTCCATTCAACGCCTTAAAAACAAAACCGATTCATTAAGGTATCCAGCAACTCCTTCTTCCCCCGGGGAGATAAATAATGCCTCAGGAACGCTCCCCCTTCCCCAGTCCCTGAGGCCACGATTGCCAAATTCAACAGCAACGCTAAAGGGGTTTTTTGCAAAGAGCTGAGAAGTACCAGTACATTTTTATTCTTTTTGTTATAAATTCACTGGGTAAAAGAGCGAGTTTTAATAGGGAATATTTGATTCTTCCCAACTTGAGGAACGAAAGAATGTGAAGTACCACATAAAAATCAGTTGTCGCCAAGTCCTCCCTGACCTTGGGGACAAACACATAATCGATATGTGAGTAAAAGAGAAGCACCGCGTGGCTGGAATCCGCAACTCACCTTCTGACTTGGCTCCTTTCAGAAGCTGCTTTGCTCTCGGTGTCACCTCAAAATTCTTACGCCAGCTTGTGTTCTAGGACCTCTGAGCAATGGCTGTTTAAATATTTGGTTCCAAACTGGAAGAAAAGCCTATCAGAAAATCACTTTTCATTAAATAAAATGTGTTTTATGGAAGTCCCTCCCAGTGGCGGCCAGGTAAGAACTGCGCCCTCCCCAGTGTGTCCTGGTCCTACCTGGAGCCAGGTGAGAACTGCGCCCTCCCCAGTCCCGGCCTCACCTGCCTCAGCTGTCCGGTTACTGCCCGGCAGAGCGGGGAGTCCACGGTCATCCCAGGGGGGCTCCGGGGTGAGCGGAGGGCACCCTCGCAGTCACAAAAGAGCATTGTTCCCTTTGGGGGCGCTTGTTACTTTACAGTTACATACATTATGAGTCCAAGAGTTGAAAAAGGCCCTCGGTTTTCCTTAACGTGTTCTCAAACCACTAATTATTTCCTCCTGTCCTGAGGTGCTAAATACATAAACACACTGACTCCTCAGCTTAAAAAATTAGGGCTTCATTTTTCTTCCAGATGAAGGAACATGAAGGATGATTCTGTAAACTTCCACCCGACACAGACTGTGACCGCACACTCAATAACGCAGCACTAGGTAACAAGGTCCCCTGGGCAGGGCCGCGGGTCACTGCTGTCGCAAGTCCGAGCACACACCGAGCGACGTGGAGAGCTCTTGGTCCTCAGAGTAGCACACAGGGCATGTGGTTCCCTCTGAACTGACAGCATGTGAGCGCACCGCACAGTCTAAAAATGAGAATTTGGCCACATGACAACACATTTTGATAAATAACATACACAAACCTCGTAGGTCTTGTATGGACATGAGACATGTAAAAATGTTTTGTCCGTTTGGCTGATGGACACTTTCAACTCTAGAGAGAGGTTTTATAAATTCTAAAGTCAGTAGCCATCTGCCCTAAATTACATTAATGTCTGTTATTCAACGTTCGATGTCAGCATCACAGTTAATTCAGGGAGGTCTCCAGAATCTGTCCGAGCTTCTCCACGAATGCGGAATCTCTCCCGACCCCTGCTCCAGTCGGTAAGAGCAAGGTGGGGAAGGATCAGCTGACTTCCCTGCAGGAAAGCAAGAAATCGGCCGCCACCTCTCGGGTCCCTGAGTCAGACGCTGGTTCCTGGGCAGGGTGGGGCTTGGATGCTGGTAACTGAAGGGCCACAGCCCAAGGGGGTGGCATGAAGGCCTGTAGAGCACTGGGGGCCATGCCAGCCCAAGGCCCCAGGACATCGGCCACTCAGCCGGCGAGGCTGGCGAGGTCTGGCCATTGGATGGTGGGGAGAGCCAGTGGCCACATCACTCACAGCAGCCAGGGTCCCAGGAGCTGAGCCAGGTGGCCCAAGACTCAGCCAAAGTGGCCAGGGCTGGTGGAGAGGGAGCTGGGAGCCAGCAGCACCCTGGGGGAGGGGGAAGGAGGGGCACTGCTTACTGACAGAGTTAAAGTAGATAGTGGTGATGGTTACACAACATTGTGAGTGTACTTAATGCTGCTGAATTATGCCCTTAAAATGATGCAAATGGGAATTTTTATGTTATGTGTATACTACTACAATAAAAACATTTTTAAAAGAAATCCAAGTGGGCCCATGGAGTGGGTGCTGGGCCCCTCGATCCCTGTCCCCTGTGTCCTCAGCTTCTTCTTTGCTGTTTCACCCCCTCCCCAAGCCCAGAAACCAACAGCTTCTCCTACGTGAAGGAGGGAGGGTAAGTCCCTGTGTAAACTTCGCCTCCTGTTAGGTCGCTCACGGAGTGTGGCCTCTCTGCTGTGGAGCTGGAGACCTCGGGGAGGCTCCTCCCAGATAAGCTGCCCCTGCGCTGGAACGTGGAACGTGCCCGTCCCTGGGAGGGCAGCCGCCGCCTGCTCCTCTCTGAGGTGCTGGAACAGGCACCTGCGGGCCCAGAGGCACTTGGGGCAAAAGTTTCCTTTGCTTTTATTAAATATTCAACATCACCATCTCCCTTTTACCCCTAAAAAAATGGACATCTGATCCTTACCAGTTGAAAATCAGCTTTTCCTCTTACTAAAAATTTAGTCTGAAACCATTGCGGCAGAATTCCTCTCACATTCTGAGGCTTGCAGAAGAGAAAAATGTCAGTAAAAATCACGTGAAATGTACACAGTAGATCAATTTAACCAAACTGGCCAGATTCTATACTGTTAGTCTGCGCGAAGTTTATCTGGTTTTCCATGAAATGTTCCCTTTTCCTAAAGAACACAATTACGGCTATAAAGTCATTTATCGGCCACTGTTAGGGCATCTCAGATCACACGTGGTAGCTTATGAAGTGCCGTGAAAGGCGAGCGAGGCGCTTTTCCACGTGGTGAAGGCCAATTTTATTCAATCGCATCCTGACGTATGGGCTACACTTCTCTTCCCCAAACCCCTTTTAGCATATCTTTTCATTTGGCCATGATTCTCAGCGGTCATGATAGATCTTCCCAGTAAATGAACCTGTTCACATTGTTGTCACCCCCAATGAGGATTAAAGTGGTCCTCAGGGCACACAGGAAGGACGAGTTTGAAGTGAGGCCGTCTGGGGAGCTCCTGCCCAGTGTCCCTGGGTGCCGCCTGCTCCTGGTCCCGCGAATGTGGACCCAACAGCTGTCATCTGCTCTTGGCTCTGCACCAACACCCAGGGCCGAGCGGACTCTCGCCGGCGGTGGCCACGCGCCTGGCCGAAGTGCGGACTTTCTCATGCCTCCCGCCACCCGTGGTCGGCCACTCACCCAGTCCCCTCCTCGGTCGGTCTTGGCTTCCAGCTGCACAGGCCCCACACTACATGTCCCCACACCACCTCTTCCCCCTGTTGCCCTGCCGTGGTCTCTCTGTGGCTCTCCGAGCGCACCTGCGATCTCTTCGCTCTCATCTCCCCACTGAGCCTGCCCGAGACGTTTTCATTCCCAGGTGCATTCCTCTAGGTTTTTGTTCTGCTTCCAGCATACCTGAAATGACACCTCTCCTAGAGAGGTTCTTTCGACCAACCGCTCTCGTTGCTCCCACATCCCACCCCTCGAATACTTGCTGTCTACTCTGCAACTTTGGCCTTGATGCATGAAAAAGCAAAACGAAACTGTAGAGCACATAAAAAAGGCTTTATTTCCTCAATTGGACCATAAACCATTAGAAGAAAGGGATTGTATAGTATCTTCCATCAATTTCCACCAAGCATTTAGCACAATGCCATACTTTCTACAAATTCTCAACAAATACAAGTTAATTGAGTATGAAAGTCCACTGTCGTTCATGCTATAATATACTCGTTTCTGCTGGATTTGTCTCCACTGGGCATCTAGAACTGATAAGCAAAGGTGGGTCTCCAGCCACTTTCTGCACACAGCTGCAATTAGGGCACTCCTGGCCTCACACGAGGCTGACTGGACAGCTGGCCCAACCCCCACAAGACTGTGTGGCGAGTGCGCTTTTCCCTCTGTATTCCATGAAATGACTGATTTTGACTCTCTGTGTCCAGAATAAGGTCAACATCCCATATTTGGTTTGCAAACAACCCTTAGCACATGCTGGTGAAAAAACCGGCATTTGCAGAGCTGCTGCTATGAACTAAGAGGGTCATGTCACCAGCAATTAAGCAAAGAATAGACGATAAAGCCTGGCTTGAGGAGAGCAGAGGAAATTCTGGGCCTGGAAACAGCCCGCGGGCTGGGAGCCCAGATTTTCCTGTCCCGGCTTCTGGAAGGAGGAGGCTGAGCCCTGCACCGGCCCCTCTTCGGAGAGCTGGCAGACACCCTGGGTCCTCCAAAGGGAGAGTTTCAGCTTGACTCTCAGGATAGTCTTTAAATTAGGCACCAGCTGTATTGTGGACATTTGTGGTGCGGTATTTATAATAATAAAAAATTCAGTAAATGTTATAAATGGAAAAATTAAAGGTATGAGAGTCTGCCCCCATAGACCCATTATCATCTTATTTCTTACAATTTTCCCTGGGACTTTATTTCATGTCGCCAGACACAATACTGGTCTCCATCTCCAGGTGGCCTGAGATGCCCATTGACCCAGTCACCAGCCTGGTTGCCGTCCCAACCCGCGGAACGTGACGAGGGATCACTTGAAACACAGTGCCCAACACAAAGGCTCTTGGTACCCGGCCGTGGGTTGTAGATCACAACGGTTCTTCAGAACCACGTTGCTCCATAAATAAAAGCCAGAACATGCGCTGGGGTCACGGCCTATAAATCAGAGGTGAGCCTGGAGGGTGACATAGCTTACGCCGTGTCTAACAAGGAGAGGACCGCTTGGAAGGGCGGGGCCGAGGGGCAGGCCCAAGTCCGGGGCTGTCGATGGTAGAAATCGAGGCCAAGGCTTCCTGCTTCTGTGAGTGATGTCTGCTACGTCGCACACACCGAGATCAATGTCGGGGCAGCGTCATCCACTTTGTATGCCACTGACCCGGAAGCAGGAGGGAAGGTGGTGATTTTCAGTGATTCAGGAGAGGAAAACAGACAGAAACCTGGAGAGTTCACACTGGCCTGGGGACACGCACAGGACGCGCATGTGGCCCGCAGGGCATCTCCAGGCAGCCCTGACCCTGGTGAGGTGATCAACTTTACCCAGGTCCCCAGAGCTGACCCACCAAAGCGGTCACCTGCGCTGTTGGACCAGGTGGAGCCACTTGGCAGACTTCCAGCTGCCCTGCGGGAGACCTCCCACCTCCTACTCCCAGGCCCACCTGGGAAGGCACTCCCTGCCACCCTGCAGAGCTTTCCTGGGGGGGGTGGATCCTCCCCCACATGCTGCAGCAGTGACAGAGCCTGAGGATAATCTTGGGGGGACCCTTCCAAATGAGACCCTGTAGAAACAGACTTCTGTTCTCTGTACCAGGGAGGCTGCCACCCCACAGGTGCCCCAGGGTCACATCTAAAGAGACGCGAGGAGGCAGGAGGGCCCGGGGCACCTCCAGGAGCAGGCACTGGGCAGCAGGCTCCTTTCAAAGGCCTCAGGTGCGACCCAGCCCAGAAACATGTCAACTTTTTCCAGTTAAAACTGGTTATTTTCTGAACTCTTTGGCAGGAATGGTCAACCATTGTGTGCTGTGGGATAACAAGGTAGCATCATGGAGAGTGGGGCTTTCTCCCTTTCTTTTTAAACAGTAAATAGTGCCATTTCCAAGAAGAATCTGAGGGGCACAGACACAGTGGGACCATTTTGCCTTCCACACAGGCAGAAGGACGAGGGCCAGTTGTCAGGGTGGCAGAGGTTAGTCACAATGGAAACCAGACCAAGGCAAGCTGGGGATGTGGCTGGTGGGAATCTCTCCACTGTCGTGTTTCCTCTTGATGGCCTGGAAGGTTTCTTCTCACCAAGCAGACTCATTCCTTAGCACCAGCCTCCCAGAGGAATCCGTACTGTGGGAGTTGACATGGGAGACCCTGCTAACCCGTACCTGCTCGATTTTTCAGGTACAGAGAAGTCCCATGGAGGGTCAGTTCTCAAAAAAGGGACTTGGCAGGCTGACTTTTGGATATGCCTTGACACGGGACTGATGCCAACTCTTCGAGGGATGGGATCACCTCTCTAGATCTTCTCTGGTCTCAGCCCAATGTCAGCAGGAGTCAGGGGGCACAGAGGAGGAAATCATGTCACTGGTGCCAGATGGGCATGGATTTTGTGGAGTCAGAGAAAGGTCACCCATGAACCCCATATTGCAGGAACGTAGGCAGATGCCTCAGAGACCCTGGATCCTGTACACCTCCCAAACCTGGAGTGAGCCCTTTTCACAGTTCCAGGCAGAACTCCAGCTTCCGAGTGAAGACCGAGCCCCATGTCTGTGTGTAACATAAGCCTCAGACCATTGAGCCCTACTGAGCAGTGATGGCTGCAAGGACAGTGCACTGGTTGAAGAGTGTCCCCTAAAATTCACATCCACCTGGAACCTCAGACCGTGACTTTACTTGGTAACAAGGGTTTGCAGATGTGATCCGTTAAGCTATGACGTGGCCCTACCAGAGTAGTTGGGCTCCAATCCTGGTGTGTGCTATGAGAACACCATGGGAGACAAGGCAGGGACCAGAGTCACGTGCCCAGAAGCCAGAGATGTCCAGAGATCGCGGCAACCCCCAGAAAGCTAGGAAAGAGGCAGGGAAGGATTCTCCTTCCAAGCCTCTAGAAGAAACCAACCTTATCCTGACCTTGATTTTGGACTTTTAGCCTCCAGAACTGCAAGGAAAGGAACTTCTGTGTTTTCTTGCACCTTATTTGTGTTACTTCGTTGGGGCAGCCCTGGGACACTAGGTAATCCGCTACCCTTCCTGCTTCCCCAAGCCAAAAGGAGGCAATGCCATGCCAACCAGTGTGACATTTGTGACTAATTCTAGTAATTATTCCCTGAATAAGCCTGTCAAAATTGTTCCTGTTCTTGTTATTAGTTTTCTCCAAAACAACAAATTCTGCCATTTAATTCTTGAAGAATAGTAACATGGGCAAACGTGCCCAGTGTCCCATCCTGCAGGTACAAGAGAAAGTCCTTAGGCCAGTCTAGGACCTAATGGGAGAGAGAAGACACGGGCCACTCTGTGTCCTCCAGGCTCTCTCTGCCTCTGCCTCTGCCTCTGCCAGGTGCTCTGTACAGCCCGGGGCAATGTTTCTGAAACAGGGGACCCCTGGCTTTCACGGGGACTCCTCCTGCTGTGTATGGGGTCACTTGTTTGTGCCCAGCCTGTCCCCACCCACAAGCTCCAGTGGCCAGCCTTGATCCTGGGCTCTCCCTGATCCTGGGCACTCCCAACTTTCCTTTTGTCTTTGGAGCCACTGCACACTGAACGCAAATACAGTTAGATAGAACAGATAGAATGCAAATAGGTAGAATACAAACTGAAAGCACCTTTCCTTGCCTTTCAGTTACAACCCAGCAAATGAATTGAGCCAAGTAAATGCTCCCGGGGTCTCCTGTCCCCGTCTCCATGGGAAGAGCACAGGTATGCGTGGGAACCCCGCTCATCCATATTCCAGCGGCTCCTCCCCGACATTCCCTCCCTCGACCTGGGCGGGTTACCGTGGATCACAGCATGTGAAGCTCAGACTTTGCATAAGAAAAGAAATAGTTTTATTTCTAGATCTTTCATCAGCTGAGTGAGTGAAATCAAAGCCCCTGTCATAGGCCCTTGATCCTAAATGAGTCAAAGTCGGAAGAAAGGGCCTCAGATTCTCATGTGGCCATCGGCCCACGCAGAGGTCCCCAAACTCCGCAGCAAGTGCTCGTGGGGCGCGAGGAGGGTGGCAGCGCTAAACACAGGGAAATGCAAGGCCCCAGTTCGTCGTACAAGTTCATCTGCCTTTGAGAAGGTGAAGTTTCCTGTAAAGTGACCAGAGCAGTCCTGGTGGGGTCAGGACGAGGCATCAGCCCCCCCCACAGACTCCAGCCCAGGACAGGAGGACAGTCATCCGGCTCTGGAACACTCCAGTTGCTCACGGGACCAGAGTCATTGGAGCCATCAGCAGATTTTACATTTTAAAGCCAACGTATGTGGAAGGGCCCATCTATGAGTTTGTTGGTGGTTCTGACCTATTTAAGAGTCAGAGATGGGAATAAATGTGCCTGGCGCCTTTCTTTTCCTATCATGAGACTCCCTCCCTGTTGGCGGTGGGGAAAGTAAGGTCACCCCTCATGGAGCTCCTCCTCAGTGCAATGGCCCGGGATCTGTTGGACACTGCTCGGAATTTCCAGCTTCCAGCTTCTCTTTCCCCGCCTACGTGTCACGGGTGGAGTAGTGTCAGCTGACGTGTGTGTGTGTGTGTGTGTGTGTGCGCGTGCGTGCGTGCGTGTGTGTGTGTGTGTGTGTGCGTGTGTGTGTGTGTGTGCGTGTGTGTGCGCGTGTGTGCGTGCGTGTGTGTGTGTGTGTGTGTGTGTGCGTGTGTGTGCGTGCGTGTGTGTGTGTGCGTGTGTGTGCGTGCGTGTGTGTGTGAGCGTGTGTGCGTGCGTGTGTGTGTGTGTGTGTGCGCGAGCGTGAGTGTGTGTGCATGTGTGTGTGTGTGTGTGTGGGTGAGTGAGTGTGTGTGTGTGAGTGCGTGTGTGAGTGTGTGAGAGAGCGTGAGAGAGAGAGAGAGTGA
>CAUYSK010019466.1:0-19963 GCA_963575035.1 Avahi laniger | reverse complement strand
TCCTGTTCCACAGGAGAATTTGCTTTTACTTCTGTCAGGCAGCTAAAAATCCAATCATAGATTTTCAGAGATTTAGATGATTTGGAGCCAGGCTTCAGTCTTTGTGAAGGCTGGTTTATTTCAGTCCTTCCTGACATGTAGGTTTCTCACTAGGGTTTCTCAACCTCAGCACTATTGACATTTTGGTCCAGAAATTTCTTCTTGTGTGGGAGCTGTCTTGTGCATTGGAGGATGTCTAGCAGCTTCCCTGGCTTCTACCCACTAAATGCCGGTAGCACACCCTAGGTTGTGTTTCCAGACATTATCAAATGTCCTTTGAAGGGGCAAAAGTGTCCCCACTGAGAACTATTGTCCTAGGGTGTGACCCTACAGGATACCAACCAAAAGCCCAGCCCCCGACACTTTCAAAGCTCCACTCACCTTTCAGCCCCTTTGTTGCCACTATGGAATGAGGGGGAAAGCTGCTCCCATGGGGAGCCCACCTCTCTCAGTTCCCTTCTCTCCTAGGTCTTGCACCCACAGATTCTCCCTGCCGTGATAACCTGGCCTGTGCCTTTGCACAAGCATGTGTTCATTTGCTTTTCTGGTTCTCAACAGAAACACTGATCTGAAATGACCTAGCTCATCATTGCAGAACTCAAGACTGACAATCATTTGGAAGCAAAATCTAAATAATTTCTGTTGAATATATACAGAGGACTGCATGTTCTCTGCAGAGTTCTTTGGTGCAGGGTGAAAAGGGCGAACGCATTACAAATATTAATAACAATAGGCCTGTTCTTAGAGGAGTTTGGACTGGATCATTCCTTGTTGTGGGGTGTAGCCCTGTGCATTGTGGGATGCTTAGCAGCATCCCTGGCCTCTGGTACAACAATAAAAGTACCTTCCTTGGAGGAGTTTACACTCTAGTTAGTATATGAGTACATGTACATTTTAAAAGCCAAAATAAAAAGACTTCAGTTGAGCCACAAAGTACTTACACGCCTCAAAAAAATAAAAGCATGTAATAGAAAACTGCAGAAGGAGATGTTTATTACAAGCTAAATTCAATCCCCTACTTTTTACAAGCTGTGTGACCTTGGCCAAGTTGAGGCTCAGGGTCTTCTACAAAATG
Organism: Avahi laniger; assembly: GCA_963575035.1. NCBI lineage: Eukaryota > Metazoa > Chordata > Mammalia > Primates > Indriidae > Avahi > Avahi laniger. Next base: position 18,849 of record CAUYSK010019466.1, on the reverse strand, counting down.
AGACTGTGGGATTAGATGATCCATCACCACCGTCACTTCCAGCCCTGACAGACAAGAAGTCTATCAGGAAACAGGTTTGTGATCATTTAGAACACCCACTACAGCCAAAGGGAAGCAGCATGTTTATGAAAAATCAGTCATACCTGATTGACCTATTCCCATTTTGAGTGATGTTGCTAGTTGAGAAAGTAAAGGAAACACATCAGATGTGGGATATCTGGTTTCCAGATGCATCTGACAAAATGTCCTGGGGAAACAGAGAGGTGTGAACAGCAGACAGTGTGGATAGTTTGTAACTAGCTGATCCCAAGACCCAAAGAATTCCGATTGGCAGGTGGATATAGATTCATCAGGGCTGTCTCTGGTGTTCCAGCTCCATGAACAGCAGCCTATTTCAGGCCTGTTGTCACTCTGTATTAATAATTTGGATACCAATTGAGAAATATTTCATTAAATGCATGGGTTTTTGCAAAAGTGGGAAAAGGTAAGGTGAACTTTAAATCACGTTTCTGCCCACTCTCCTGCAAAGGCCACCCGGCCTTGTGCACGAAGTGCTGTGGTAGCTTTCTTTTTCCCTCACGTCCGTTTGAGTCAGTGCACCCTAATGCCTGCTTCAGTGCCCAGTGGGCCCTCTGGTTCCTGAGGCTGCCACCCTCTCTTTCCGGTCACTTCCCCACACACAACACCCCTTTGCATTTGTTCCCCAAAGTATCACTAACATAAGACGATTGTGCGCAGCAGATTTCTACTGAAATTTTGAGGACAGCAGAAGATATTTAGAGCAGAAAACAACTTCAAACTAAAAATCAGACATCAGACCCCTGGGAATATAGTTTCCATACCCAGCCAAAGAGAATGCCTGAGCAGCTTTGTGGCTTCTCCCTTTGACTCAGCAGCCTACAAAGTCCCTTGTGTTCCTCCATCTCTCCTATCCTAGGCTACTGGGCCCTGGGAATGGCTTGTCTTGCCTGCTATTGGATATTCAAAATTCTGCCCTATTTTACTGTATCAATGTATTGTGCTCTCTATTGACCTCATCTTTACCATCCAATTTATGCCTAGGGTGGGCAGGAAGGAGCGAGAGGGGGCTTCTTCTAGGCAATTAGAAGGCCTTCCATGGAATTTTCTAAAATATAGATTAATTGACCCAAGAGAAAAATTTTACCTTTATTTTAATACAGTGGAGATTCAAAAGGTCTTCTCTAATGCTGAGACTCTATGATTGCAGGTTTTTACTTGATTTGCCTTCAGATGACTAAATGCTTAGGAAACAATGAGGACTAGCTTCCAAGGGCCCCCAATGGAAGGATTAAGGCTCACAAGTTGTGCTGATCAAAGGTTCCTAGAAAATAGTGACGACTGTCATGCATTCGCAAGTCTCCTTTTTCCTTTGTGCAGTTGTACAAACCTGAATATACGTTCACCCCATTCAATAAACAGAAGCTGAAAATCCAGCAGAAGCATGAAGCAGTGACGGAGGATGAAAGGGAGTAAAAATGATTTGGAGGAGGAAAAAAAAATACAAGTACTGATGTACAGCCTGAGGGAATGGAATGTCCAAGCCAGAAAAAGGAGTGGACTAAATGAGATTCAAAACACCACCTCTCCTTTTGCCTCTCTGTTTGCGCAATGGGGAGCTGAGAGCACTTGGGCAGATATTCGCATGCTCTCAGTGTTCCTCCAGGGAAGCGGGAGAAATCATAACAGATGGCTCTAGGAAGTGTGGGTGAGCCTGACGTCAAGTTTTTGCGCCAACTGGTGTTTTCCGAGTTCCACCTCTCCAGATCCCGTCAAGGCACACCCCTCTTTGAAGCCTCTTCTGCCCCCTTGATCCCAGCAGTCCATCTTTCCTCTAGCAGTAATGAATGCCGTCCTGTCCAACGCTGTGACTTAGGCACCATCTGTCAAAGAGCTCCTTGAAGGCCACAGTAGGGTCTTCTCTCTGCGCCCAGCTGTCCTGGCATTCCTCCACGTACGTAACGCGTGCTCACCACATACCTGCTACGTGCCAGGCGCTGCGCTTTGCACTAGGGAAATCAGCAGTGAACTGATGAGAAGGTCCTGATCTTCGTGGGGATTTCATTCCAGGAAAGAGAAACAATGAAGACATAGTGAAAATGAGGAGTACAGCTCCTGGTTAAAGGCCCGTGTGTGATTGCTCAGGTCTGACCCCAGGCAACCCCAAAGGCGCTACTTGGCAGGCACAGCCCCTGCACTGCAGTCTCTGCAGGGACTTGCAGAGAACTCGGGCCCCTCAGACCCCTGTGGCTGGTGGAGCCCTGGAGCTTCACCCCTAGGTTTCTTTGTCTGAGGCCTTGGGCACAGGCCCTCTGCAGGCATCGCTGCCAAGTCCTACTTATGGACGGAGAGAAAGGAAAAACCTTGAAGACAATTTTTCCCTGTCTGACTCAGTACCCAGTACTTTTCCACTCCAAGCCCTCCCCCCTTACCCTCCCCAATCCCAGGGTCCAAAAAACTGATCCCTCAATAACAAGACGCCCCCCACATCTGCTCTGACCCACCTGACCTCAACCCATGCCCGGTTCACGCCTCCCCAGAGCCTTGGCCCTGTGTTCTGCCTCAGGCATCCTGCCTCACAGGGCCCCTCTGCACGAGGGTGTCCCACTCCCCTGGCAGCACCCCCACCCACCCAGATGACTCCAGCCAGGTGGCTTTGCACAGTGTCCGCTCTGTGCAACAGGGTGGAGTCGCGCCTCTCCGGGTTTCGCCTCTTGCTTACACCGTTGCAGTAAGTGAACAAAGGCTGAGCTGGGGCTTCCATTTGGGATCCTTGATGCTTTAATCAGATACTCCTACACCTGGTAGCTCAGCTTTCTCTCCAGCTCAGCAGAGCTCCTGACAAAAAATGACTAAAAATAGTCACACAGAATGTAAGAAGATATCAGATGGAATTTTTGGTGCTGTCTTAGAATTTTGGCTAAAGCCCAAAGCCGAGAACAAGAAGCAATAAATAAAACCCTCCCACCCCACCCCCAGCACATTGTAACAAAAAATGTAAAGATGTAAACCACCCACTCAGGACTTCCAGAGCAGCAGTTCTTGGGCCTGTGACCCCCAGTCCACCTCTGCTCCCCACCTGTGTATATGAGAGAAGCTCAGAGATGAAGCAAGTAACTGCAGACAGGTGTCCCCAGTGCCGCCATGGGACCTGAACAGAGGGTGATGAGAGACTTCTTGAGAGAGCTCTCCAGTCGGAGTCCAAAAGCAAGAGCCTGGCTGCAGCTGCCACTGACTGACGGCAGAGCCAAGGGAGAAGGCTGCCTTGGGAGTGGCCTGTCCCTCCAGAGACACAGGGCAAGGTGCCCAATGTTTCCAGTGGGCAGAGTGGACACTGTGCAAAGCTGTCTGGCCCGAGTCATCTTGAAGGGGCTGCTCAGGGGAGAGAGACCACCCTCACAGACAGAGGGGTTGTAAGGCAGGATGTCTGAGGAGAAACTACAAGGCCAAGATTCACGGGAGATGAGACAGAGCTCACATGGGGACCCAGAAGGGCCGGATGGAGGCTCCTGTGAGGGTCTCCTTCCCAAGGAAGACTCAGTGACGGTGTGTCCACCTTGATGGAGGATATTTGACAGTCAAGAGAGAACTGCAGACAGCACCAGCTACCTAAAAAGACCTTCTTGCCCCCTTACCTCTCACTCCTCACTCGTCCCTTCCCTTTAGCCTGACTGTGAACATGCCAGAAGTCCAGTAGGGAGGCAGGGGAGGGAAGGAGGTAGAACAATGGAAGACGAGACCTCAATGCTCTCGCTACTGCTGGCCAATAAAACCTAAGTCAGGCTTGAGTCTGGAGGGAGGAAGAATACCTTAAATTGGACAAGGAACTGAAATTTTGACATTAAATTTGGCTAACCTAGTTAATATCTAAAAGCAAGATGATTTTAATACTCAAAAATTATTGTAAAAGCCATGGGATTTGCTTGCGATATTATTTTTGGCAAATCCTTCCCAAGCAGGCTTGAAGCTGTGTTGGGTGAAAAATAGAGTTATTTCCTTATCGTATCTTACCAAATATAGCTTGTTCAGATGCCAGTGATAGAGGCAAAATAGAAGCTGAGAGGGAGACAAGCAGAGATGAAATCTACTTTTGAAACTGCCACCTGGGAAGACTGAGAAGGCAAACAGTAGAGAGACAGGAGTCATCTCTGTGAAGAGAGGGAAAGATCATTCGAGGCCGAGGGAAGATAGGTGCAAAGGTCCTGAGGCAGGAAAGAGGAAGTGGTGGCACTGCAAGATCTGGAACAAGGCAGAGCTTGGAAGTTGAAGTTAGAGTCAGATTGTACCAGGTGCGGTGGTCCACAATGAAGGTTTGGATTGAGTCTCAGCACATTCCAGAGTTTAAGCCGCAAATTAACGTCATCCAATTTATAAGTTTAAGATTGCTTTTACTGTTGTTTCAAGAGTGGATTGGGAAGAAGAGTAAGAGTGGAGGCCTGTTAGGAGACAACACACTTCTTAGAAAAGGCACAATAAATTCTCAGTGGTTTCTTTTCTCAAGTTACACAGTCTAGGAGACTGGTGGCCATGGTTATTTCAGACTGCAGCAATGTATTGGAATTTAAACAAACAAAAGCAGAAAAGACACTCTTGATTGAAGAACAGGCATGCATCATGAGACCTACACAATGCATTATGTACATACACATATATATAGTATACACACACACACACACACACACACACACACACACACATTTCCTTCCTGAGCCACCAAGAAGCTCAGAGCTAAATTTCATGTTCCGGATGATGGATGGTAATTTTCTCACTTCTTCTCCCTCTCTATGTATACAGTTTCTAATCTCCCCTTGAACAGAATTTTAACATGAAATTGTACTTTTTGGTTGCTCATGAGCACCTCAAATCTATTTTAAATACTTTTTGCACAACCTACCCCGAAGAGAAGAGTGAGATTTTTTTTAACCAGTTTTGAAGACAGACAAAAAAAATACTATTAATTATCAAAAAGTGTTTTGATTCTTTTTCTCACCAACAGTTACACTGACCCATCTCCGTCTGGCCTGACCCTTTGGGACAACTAACCCCGCTAGACCTACTGCCAGCCCCTGGAGGTAGGCTGCAAACACCTCCCACTGTTGGAGACAACTTCCTGGGAAGTCTCACTGACTTTTATGCAATGTAGCCTCATTTGAATAGCTCCTGTACCCTGAGCTCTTGTTCTGGGCCAGGCACCGTGCTGAGCACTTTACATGTAGTATAATAATCCATCATCACAACAACTCTTTAAGGCCAAAACTTCTATTATATACCCCTATTTTATAGCTATAGCAACTGAAGCATGGAGCGCTTTGGTCACATATCCATGGTCGCCTAGATGGTCATGGGCGTCACTAATGTTTCTACTCTGAATCTATCTGCCTCTGGTGATAAAATTTTGGGTTTGAGACCCTCACCTTGATACCCACAACACCTCTACCCGCAGCCCACCAGAGGTGATGTTTGCCTACATCCTCCCTGGCTCACGTGCCTCGTCTTCTTGTCATATGCTCTGGCTTGGCCTGTCCCCTTTCTTCTCACCACCTACCATGGTTCCCCATGAGAAGTCTCAGGCCTAACCCAACCACTCTGTTCCCCTGTACAGAGTACTGGGACCCAGACACAGAGAATGCCCTGGATCAGCTTCCACTGGTTTACAGGAGCCAGTCGTGTACATTACCTCTCTACTCTACATTCAATGACATCATGTTGCTAGCTTGAAACGAACCATACCGGGAATGTTTACACCATGGAAATTGGAAAACACCACAAGTGGCTATATCGAGGGGGAAAGCCACTTTTACCAGCACACCACTGTGGAAAGACAATAGAATAATAATAAAACCATGTCTTCAATAGTCTTTTCTTCAGAGCCCTTGATAAACAAACCATTCCTAATTCCAGAACCTCATCAAAAGAAGTTCAGCAAAAATTGTACGTGTAGGAACCAGTTCTCCTTGCCCAAATGCAAATGTCCTCCCTCAACCTGTGCTGCTTTCCTTGGTGCATTAAGGGAAACAAGCTAGAAACTTTTTCATGCTTTCCTACATTCTGTTGAGCTTGCAGTCGTGCTAGAAGGAGGGAGCCAATCTCAGGTGCTGAACATCAAATTGCTTATTGGAACAGCTGCTGCTTTCAGCTGAGTAAGCAGGACATTCAAGGGTGGTGCTTTCTTACCACGGTGCTGCAGCCAGTTAAAAATTAGTGCTAGGGATAAAAAATAAGAAACAATGGGGAAACCATCTGATGATTTGACAGGAGCCACAACCAGAAGCCTCCTTTGCATTTTAAAACAGTGCAGGGTAGAGGAAAGGATGTAAACACTGAAATAAAGATCTGGGCCTTGCCTCTACCACTTGCTCGATGTTCCGATGGTCAAAAAAAGGTAGAAGGAGAGAAAGAAAAGGTGTGATAAATGTAAGGGAGAGACCTCAAGGCTGAGGAAAAGAATTTTCACCGTGACAGCAACACAGTGATGATTTTAGCACATTCACTTGCTTGTTCAATATTCACTGGGTGCCTATATGTGACATGAGAAATACTAGATATAGTTATGAACAATAGTGATGTAGCTCCTGCCCTCATGGAGATTATAATCCAGTGGAGAATAGAAACATTAAACATTTAGTATTAATAAAGTTTGATATTTGTTATGATAAAGAAAATAAAGGAGCCATGGAAACATGACAGGGGAGAGTTGTGGCTGACCTAGTCCAGGCACCAGAGAATAAAGTGCCCCAAGAGAGCCCTGGGCACAAAGTGAAAAGGCGAAGTGTCTAGGAAGTCCTCACAGGCCGGCTAACAGCATGGGTGGCCTCTTTGTCTTGCAGAGCAGTGGAGGGGCCAGACTCTATATCTTTGGAAGCCAAAGACCTGTGTTCAAATCCTGGCTCTAGCATTGAAAAGCTAACAAGTTATGTAACTTCATGGAGTTCAGTACCTTCATCACATATAGGAACAGTAGTAACACTTATTTTCCAGGTTTAGTGTTTGAATTGAATTAGTGTGGGGACTCAGCATGGTGCATGACTTATAGCAGGTGCTCATTAAATGATAGCTCTATATAAAGATTAATTAACACAAATTTCATTTCAAAAATTAAGGATCTCTTAAACTGCACACACTGACCACTTGGCAAGTGTCAAAATAACTATCAGCAGAAATATATAATGAGGCTTAGCCGTCCCGTCCTGGAAGATAACTTGAGAGTCTGTGCAACAAGAGGCTTTGAAAGTGCTTGCATTAAACACATTCAGAACAGTCAGCATTTGTTTCTAGCAGCAATGAGGACACGCGCCATCCTTTCCAACCTCCCTTGTCTTGTTTTACCCAAAATGTAGTTCCCACTTGCACTGATTCTATCGATTCCCAGATCATCCTAGGTGAATTTCCATTTCATTTTTTTTTTCAGTAAGTAGCAAGAGGAAAACATGATTTAATTTGTTTACCTTTGTAAAACCTTTCTTTCAAACAAATTCATGCTGCAGAAAAAAATCCATCATCCATGACATGTGCCAATTTGACATTAGGGAAAATACCATCATCATAAAGACTTGCACACGCCCGAAAGTTGGAGTTGGAATAGACTGATTCAATTGCCACCCATAGCTTCCCTGAAATGGGCCACCTTGTTTTCCATCCCTGAGGTGATATACATAAATTCTAAAGCCTGCAAACTTCTTTCCGTATGCTGTATTTGCAGCAGGGGCGAAAGGCTGTGATGCTTGTCTCCTTTGCACGTTTGCTTACCTTTAGCATAAATTATCAAAGAAGGTAGCAAAATGCAAGTTGATCGGTCTCCGCATTTTAATTTAACACGACAGGTCATAATGGCTTTGTTCCTTGGCCAGACATGCCAGGGAGCTGTTTTCACATATTAATGTGACATGACTTGGCAAGTCATAATAACTATGACAAGATAAAGGGAATTAGTTAAAACTTAATTAAAACCACATGGATAACAAGTAGAACACTGTATGTTTAGTATCTTGAAGTCTTTGTTGCTGGATTGGCAAAAAAGAAAGAAGATGCTTTGTAGCAAGCACAGGAGCCCCAATTAATAAAGAGCATTTCACTCTGGTCTGAAATGATCAGATCAAAATCAGAATCCGAAGGAAATGAAATTGGTGATCCTGATACCTGTCAGCACTTGCCCCACCATGCCCTGCCCAGGACACAGAGGACAAGAGTGACATTCTCATCAGCTCAGAGACTGAAAGCACTGTCAGTGGTCACTACATTTAACATGCTTGAGAATCATCTTGGAGCACTTATTAAAAAGCTGATTCTTAGGATCCAATCCCAGACATGTTGATTTGCTGAGTCTAGCATAAGAGACCTGAAATCTTCATTTCTAACTAGTACATCTCAGTGTTAAGGTGATTTCTAGTCAAAACATATTTAGTTACAATAGACAATTAGGGGAGATACTTTGATATTATGTAAATATTCTGCTCTTCATTAAACTTTTCCTCCCTGGTTTTAGCATCCATGGATAATCCTTACATGGGCCAATTATGACTTTCACAGTTACAAAATGGTGACTTTCTAACTCCTACATTTATTATCTGGCATTTACTATTTCTTTCTTCTGTATTTATTAGTTGGGATATATTATTTCTTCCTTGTTCCTTTCTGCATTTATTAGCTGGGCTTCTGTTATAAGGAAGCGCTCTCTCATGGGCTATGGGCACTACTTTATTCAATGGGTGATTGATCCGTTACTGTCATTCATTTCTAATAGTCTTAATATCCCATGTTTGACCACAGATGGCCGCTTCATGCAAGCTCATATAACCTTTTAAGTACTTCTTTACTTTCTGGGCAATGAGATGTTCCAGGCTTATCTTGAACTTCCTCTGCCCAGCTCTGGAATCAGAAATTTCTCTAAGCTGTTCTGGTTCCTTTTAGTGGGGAATGGTAATTAAAAGTAAATTGCTGCACTGAGAGAAGACCCAATATCATTTCTATAATATTCCTGCCAAAATAAATGCATATCCTAAATCTACCCATGAGGAAACATCAGACAAACTATACAGAACTGAGGGGTGTTCTACCAAACCATGAGCCTGTACTCTTCAAAAATGTCAATGTCCTGAATGGCAAAGAAAGGCTGAAGATTAAAGGAGTGACAAGAGACAGGAAAACCAATTGTAATGCATGATACTAGTTTGGATCTTGATCAGAATTTTTAAAAATGCTACATGAAGCCCATTACTGGGCATCTACCCAAAAGAGCAAATGATGCTGTATAAGAAAGACACCTGCACCCGAATGTTCATAGCAGCACAATTCACAATTGCAAAGATGTGGAAACAACCCAAGTGTCCGTCAGTACATGAGTGGATTAACAAAATGTGGCATATGTATACCATGGAGTACTACTCAGCTTTAAGAATCCAATCTTTTTAAAATGAAAAGAACTAACAAATAGTTTCAAACTGAGTCAAGCTGCAGAGTGTCCTGTTGTTATGGTAAACTATACCTGCATGAGGTTCACTTGATTGATATACCAAATCAATCTATTAATTGTTTGATCAGTCTAGGAAATATCCATATACGGTGCTTTAAATTTTGATTAGCTTTTTCTATCTATACATACTATGAGTTTGAGAAGGCAAAGATGATTGAGGGTGGGGAGTGGAGAAGAGATCAAAATTTAAAAAAAGTCAAGGAGAGCAATGCTAAAAGGCTGAAGCATTTTTTAACTTTATCATGGGCCTTCCCCTAATTAGAGTGCTCTAAAGCTCCTTTTGTATAAATTAGATTTTACTGTCATGTATAATCTCATGGTTTGATGTCTAGCCCTTTCCTTATAAGACTGTCAATCCCATAATTATCTCATTATGCTTTGAAGAGTTGGCATTATTTTTTCAAAATTTGTGGATTAACAGTTATATATGTGCATGTGTGTAAAACTTTAAATGTATTGATGAATAACTCTTATTTTCACAGGTACAAATTGACCACAAATATTATCTTCATGAATCATTGTTTAAGAATACACTTTTATATTTTAATAATGATGCAGTATTAAGTGACTTACCTTAGACTTTGAAATATGAGGCATTAAATCTGAGACTTTATCTCTGTATGATAAAATTAGTTAATATAGGTAGAGTACTTAGAAAGTAACCTCAAGGCCTACTAAGTGTTATATAAATGTGTGCTATAATTACTTTTTATTATTTTTAAACTTTTTATTTTGAAACAATTTTAGACTGATACAATGTTGTACACATTGTTTAGAGAGTCCCTATATACCCTTTACCTAATTTCTCCTAGTGTTAACATCTTATATAACATACATTTATTGAAACTAAGAATGATATAATTACTATTAGAAAGATAATGGCATTTAGTGTTAAAGCACAAGTCATCTCATCCCAGTTCATTGACTGTATGATTTTACAAACAGCAATCTATTGAAGGTCAAACCTCCTCATCTTTAAATTAGAAACTAAAGTGGCCATTTTTTGTTTTCTTGGGCCCTGACTAGATAATTGCTGTAATGCAATTAGCTGCTTAGACAGACATCATAATGTATGACCTTACTTTCTAAATGTTAGAAAAGAAAGTAGGACCCAGAAAAGCCTGAGCACAATTCAATTGCTCTTATTTGACTATTTCCTAAAGTCCATATTAGGAAGGCTATTTTAGAGAACTGTAAACTGACCATACTTCCTAACATATTAATTGAGCATCTATTATAGTAATTGAGCAAGACCGATGCTATAAATATTTAAGATTTACTCTTCCCTCCGAATGAGATAAGACCATAGTGGATAATCAAATTATTTCTCACAATTGATTTGTGTGCAGAGTCAAATGTGAACTTGTGGATGGATAACAGGGAGAAAAGAAAGTGCTCTCATCTGCATTTTGCAGATGCAGAAACAGCCTGAAGAAAGGTTAAATGCTTTTTCAATGTTCATATTATGGAATATACTGAATAGATATTCTCCCCTCTCCAATAAGCATTTCACCTGGAAATTTGTTAACCTTCACAACTGAGAAAATTACTTTGTATAAATGTAATAGCTTAAGGGCTATGTTTTATTCCCACAATACTTTCAGAGGAACACTAGTGAGAATCATGATGCAAGGCTTGCTTAATGTGAACGAACATAAATCAGATTACAATAATTGAAGAGTACAATGAAATTTGTTAAAAGAACACTATATATAAGACTATAGAAACAGTTTCATTAAAAGTTAATAGCAAAGTTTGTTGCAAAAGAAAAAAAAATGGCTGGTGAGCAAACAGAATGAGAACATATTAAGTCTGAATATGTCAAATCCATACTTAGATCTGAGAGCATTTTGAATTACATTTTATTTATTTATATATCTATCATCTACCTTCTATTACCTATTTATAATTTAATTGGGATGGTTGATGTGAACGAGAAGCAAATAAGGGGGAAATTCATGTATCGTATCCTTGTAGATGTTCTTTCTCATCATCGAAATAATCCTTTTGAGGGTAATGCATTTATACCTTGGCTGGTATATGAATTGTAAAAGTATATAAAAGTATATGGTGTGAATTGAAGCTGATAGTTTTAAGGACATACATGAGTATGATCAAGGTGGAGTAAAAAATGTGGTTGAATTTTTATACTAGCAGGCTATGATCTTTAAGAATACATAATATTAGTATAAAAGAAAGGCTTACTTCTGCAGAGTGTCAGAGAAAAACAGCAGAAAGTCTTTCTTCAAAGCACAGCATTGAAGAAAGACTTGGCTCTTGGGTGTGATCAATTGCTGATATAATAAATCATCATAAAAATTTTTAAGAAAGAGAAAAGTGTAATTTTATTTTGTAACTAATGTCAGAAGAAAAGAAAATGAAATCAATATCAGAATATTAGGAATTTATGGCATAAAACACTGATAATATATTAACATTGATATGAAAAACAAATAGCACATTCATCATCTGCTTCCAGAAAGTAAATAAAAAAGCTAAATTATCTCTGGAAGATAGATACACATGAGGATCTCACAACTAAAACAAAACACAAACAAATAAAACGAACTACCAAAATTTGAATTAGATAATAGTTAGTATTCTTTTTATAGATACTTTCTCTGTTAGTGTAAGCTCATTAGTTATTTTCTGAAGATACCTTAGTAACTTTCATCCTCTTTTCTCTCTCCTTGAACATTCAAAGGGATTGGTCAAAGACAATAGCTAATAAATTGAATAAAATGACACACACTCACCTGAAGGAGAATTTTCTATCTGCTGCAAGTAATGTTAGGAACTTTGTTATGAAAAAGAGTGAAAGGTCAACATTACAGAATTTTCATTTTGGGGATTGTTTGTCTCATCTCAATTAATTTTATAGAAGTACAATCAACTTAGCAGGCTTTCTTTAGCAGGCTTCCTGCTCTATGGTGCTGCACCGCAAAGCAGACGGTTTAGCTGGATGATTTTATTAGGATGTGATTAACACTTGCAACCCACCAAAAGCATCTAACTCATCTTTTTATTTACATCAAGTGAAGAAGCACTCCACAAGGCTTCCACAGCAAGGTTGTGACAGCCAGAGGAGTGTTGACAGGCCGTGTCCTTCGGTAACAGGAAATTATAATATAACAACATTTTAAAAATGCCTATGTTTGAATGAAATTTAACTTCATTGTACAAAAATCCATAACCCATCCCTTTCAAAAATGGAGCTAAAAAAAAAAAGCTATGGACCTTTTTCTCAAAGTTTTAGAGGTAAAAATAAGGGCAAAAGGCTTCTTTATAAATTCTCTGTGACACATTGCTCTAAGTAGATTTGTGTGATGAACAATCACATTTTAGATCTAAATGGCAGTGTGTTTTTATAACTATTCTAATTTTGCTTTAGGTTTGAGATTTGAATTTATCATCTGAATAGTCTAGAATTTGATATAACTTAGAGATTCAAAATTAAGTTGGTGGGAATAAACAGATTCATAAACAGAATGTTGGTGGAAACGTGGACAGTGAAGGTCACTCTGCTCAGGTCTTAGACAAAATGGGAAATATCTTGTTGAAAACTGGAGGGGCTCAGGACACAGCTGGGACCTTGGGACACACTACTCATCGCCAGCTTCAGTCTCTGCACACTGTATTTCAGTGCAGCTCTCCTTGGCCACCTCAGCTATGGCTCACGAGTGCCCAGGTGTGGCTCAGGCCTCTGATCCAGAGGCACAAGCAGTGAGCCTTGGTGGCATTCACATGTTGCCAACTCTCCTGGTGTGCAGAGTACAGGAGTTGAGGAGGCATCACTTCCTTCACATAGATTTCAAAAGATGTCTCTCCTGAGAGCCTTAGGACCGGACAGAGACCTGTTGCAAAAATAGGGCTACCTCAGGTAGTCTCCCCTAGGGTAATGCCCAACAGAGCCATGAGGTTGGGGCCACTGCAGAAAGGCCCACTAGGGCAAAGCTTAGTGGAGCTATGGTTTCAGGGTGGTCCCTAAGATCCCAGACCTATAAAGTCACCAATGTGTAAAGTGAGCTGCAGGTGCACGATGCCAACAACTGAGAGATGTGATACGGGCCGTGCCCAGCAAATCCATGGGAGCAGGTTTTCTATTAGGCCCTCATAGGGGCATGTCTCAGTGTGTCTGCAAAGCGGGACATGGAGTCGAAGATTATTCTCAAGCCTTTAGATTTAATTTTGTTTGGCCTGTTGAATTTTGGGCTTAATTGAGATCTTTTCTTCTTACCTATTTCTTCCTTTTGGAATTGGAATGTCAAATAGTTTTTAAAAACTTATGTAATTAGATCTTAGACAACTAGTAATTGAGGTGACCATAGTTTTATGTCTGATGGAGACTTCACACATATACACACACACAAACACACATACACACACAGGGTACAATAGTCCCCCTTTATTTGTAGTTTCACTTTCTGTGATTTCAGTTACTTGAGGTCAATCATGGTACAAAAATATTGAATGGAAAATTCCAGAAATAAACAATTCATAAGTTTTAAATTACACGCCATTATGAGTAGCGTGATGGAATTTGGCGCCACCCTGCTTTGTCCCACCAGGGAAGTGAATCATCCTTTTGTCCAGCATACCCAGGCTGCCTATGCTACCCGCCCATGAATCACTCAGTAACAAGCTTGGTTGTCAGATCAACCTACTGGTGTGACATCACAGTGCTTGTGTTGAAGTAACCCTTATTTTATTTAGTCATTCTATTTTATTATTAGTTATAGTTGTTAATTACTTACTGTGCCTGATTTATAAATAAAACCTTTTCACAGGTTTGTATGTATAGGCAAAAATATAGGATATAAAGGGTTAAGTATTATTTGCAGTTTCAGGTATGAACTGGGAGTTTTGCAATGTGTCCCACACAGATGAGGCGAGAACTACTGTTTATTCTGAAACACAAACTGGTAAACATAAGTAAAGTAACTGGCATCCAGTGATTATCACATAGCAGGTTATTTGTCCACTGTCCTCTTCCACCTCCTCTTTTAGTACTTGGCAGCTCCTCCTTCACTTTACTCTCCAAATACATAAATAACATATTGTGAGATGTTAACTGATAAAAGCTACTGACGGTGATGTCCAACAGGGTCAATATGGTTGTAAATCCATAGATACATAGAACACGTTTCTTTCTTTCTTTGTAACAATGATGAACCGAAAAGCATAGATATTTTCTGGTGAACATGAAGCAGTACATATGGAAACATCATTTATTCATTCACTTATCCAGTCGAAGATATCAATCTGGGCTAAGGATAAGGGTAGGCTGTAGAGACAATGCAAAGAGCAAGTAAAGACTGATCAATATCAGTAGAGTTAGTAATGGAAAGTCATTCACTCTTTTGATGATAAACTCATCATTTTCTAAATGTGTGAGAGTTTTACTGGGATCAATAGGAGTAGGTTCAGCTTCAATTTCAGTTACTAACTGTAATGGTTTGAATCTTTGTGTACCATCTAAAATTCATGCTATCGCTTATTCCCCAATGCAACAGTATTAAGAGGTGAGACCTTTAGTAGATGACGGGGTGGAGCCCTCATGGGTGGGATTAAAACCCTTATTAAAGGGCTTGAGTAGGTGAGTTTGGTCCTTTTTGCCAGTCCGTTCCTTCCACAGGTGAGGACACAGTGTTTGTCCCCTCTGGAGGATACAGCACCAAAGGTACTATCTTGAAACAGAGAGCAGCCCCCACCAGACATTCAATATGCCAGTGTCTTGATCTTACAACTTCCCAGCCTCCAGAGCTATGAGAAATAGATTTCTGTTGTTTATATGTTAGCCATTCTCAGGTATTTTTGTAGCAGCATGAACGAACAAAGACACTAACTTACATAAATTTGTTAGAGTGACATCCCACAGCTGTCAGTCACAGTCATGGCTCTAGGCAATTGGTTAAGCACTGGAATCCTGCCAGCTCATACAATGTTGTCATGTTCTTCGTGAAACAAAATAGGTGATAAATCTAAACTATTCCTTTTTATGTACCTGATAAATACCTAACACATCCTTTCATAAATTCCATGTGGGTCTCACCCCCAGGGTATGTACCTTCTATATGGAATTTCTTGGGCTTAGAAGAGTTACATTATGGACATACTTGCCTGCTAAGGGGAAACTCCTAAAGATCAAATAATCTTTAGCATTCAAAAAATATTCTACTATCAAATTGGTATTAACTGATCAACACATATGTGCACATATAAGAATAACATCTATTGGATGTTGGGCAGGAAGGAGGGAGGAGGGGGAGGGGGGAGGAGGGAGGAGGGGATGGGTATATGCATACACAAAGAGTGCAATGCACACCACCCGAAGAATGGACATATTTGAAACTAGGACTTGGGGGGGGGGCAAGGGCAACATACATAACCTAAACATCTGTATCCCCATAATATGCTGAAATAAAAAAAATACATATATATATAAAAATATTCTACTGATAATGCAGATATGATAGGCAGTTGGCAAGGCATTTTGTTTGGTGTTGGCTGATGTGTACTTGCATGGTAGGGGCACTTTCTAGAACTGCTTAAATTTCCCCTTCTTAACAGTAGCCCTAACTGACCCAGCATGGGAAACAAAAGACTGTTCTGACACTAGTTTTCCCGGAATGAGATAAAATGAGCAGTGGGTTCGATGGAGCCCAAGGGAATGATCCAAGGGCACATCTCAGCAAAGTCCTGACAGGATGAACGAACGCCATCAGCT
This sequence comes from Avahi laniger, assembly GCA_963575035.1. Lineage (NCBI taxonomy): Eukaryota > Metazoa > Chordata > Mammalia > Primates > Indriidae > Avahi > Avahi laniger. The sequence continues at coordinate 2,635 of CAUYSK010019466.1, read as the reverse complement.
TCAGATGATGTCTTTGATAGTTGGATGAATGCTATGAAGGTGTGTACTTTTACTTATTTTCTAGACACACAGCATTATTTATAAGCTGATAAATATCCATATTTAGAATTTGACTGTTTAAAATTGCATGTTATCAAGGAAATTGTTTTCTTCTCTTTTACCAAAGGTTCTCAATGCTGGCTACACATGAGCATCACTGGAAGAATTGTTTAAAATATGCAGGGATCCAGAAAGCATCTCTGGAAAGTGTTGCTCGGTATGTTTGGTGTAAGGTGTGTAAAACCTGGGACCCTGTAGTGCAAAAGTTCAAGGAGTATAAGTCCCAGGACTCTGTACTTGCAATGTTTCACAAGAATTTCAGATGCATATTTCTGGCTGGGAGTTGCTAAAATGCTATCAAATCACTTGGCTAATATCACTGATAGCTTGTTGGTGGTTGCATCAGTGGCAGAAGTCCTCAGCAGAATGATATTTTTACACATTGTAAGGCAACAGAGAAATATTTCCAATGCTGAAAATAAAAGTAACTTTTGGCTGTAAAAATGGCTCAATCCCATTTCTTTGAGGCAAGATAATAAATCTCTATGAATTTGTCCCTGAGGAAAAATTTTCATTTTCAGAGCACTTTGCCATTTTTATAATGGGGGAAAGAGCAATAAAATGCTTGTGGCAAAACAGCAATTCAGAGCTGCACTTACTGACTTCTTTTGAACCAAAGTTGATGGTGTCAGTGAAAATTGTCCCTGTCCTGTGGACACAAAAGAAGGCATGAAGTTTTCACATTTTTTTTCTGTTAAGTTCAATAAAAATATTTCAGCTTTCGAAAGAGAAACATACAAATTATTAATATAGCCATATACCCATCTATCATTTTAACAGAATAATGACAAAGTTTATATTCAGTTAGAAAATCCATGACCTCTGCTTATTCCTAAGGATGTTGGGTATGAATCCTTTATCATGTGGAATCCTAGGTAATATTAATTTGCTTCATTCTAAGAGATAAGTTCTACATAATTTTTAGATATGTTTGTACCTACACACAAGTCATTAAACTCTAACTCAACTTCTTTATTTGGAAAACTGGGATATTTGGTGATATCTTCAAATTGTGTGTAACATTGAGCATGTTTTAGTTCAGGGTTTAGCAAACTCCAGCCTTGAAGCCAAAACCACTGACCATCTATATTTTGTATAAAATTTTATTGAAACATAGCCATGCTCATTCATTTATACATTATCTATGGCTTCTGTGGCATTATAACAACAGAGTATAGTAGTTATGACAGAAACTGTATGACCCACAAAGCCTACAATATTTACTATATAGTCCTTAATAAAAAAAATTTGCCAACTCTTGTTTTAAATAATTGGTAACATAATATCCAATTGAAAATTGCTTTAACTATAATGGATTAATTAGTTCACATATCTGGAGAAAGATGGTGTCCTTAAATGATGGCTAGTTATTAAGAAAACTGGACTCTCTCTGTACTCTTGCATATAGAGGCTTGAACTTATATTCATGTTCCAGAGCCCTCTCTGAGAGATTTCAAAACATATGCCTTCTAAAGCTATCCATAAACCAGAAAGGCTCCTTGGAGTCATTTAAGCTTCAAACTGTGAGCCTGCCTCAGCCAAAGGATTTTCCCTTAGTAATGAAAAGGTAAGCAAGTAAGTCATATTTATGTTTTTTTTATTTCTCATAAAACAAATGGTTTGAATGTTTGCAGATTCTAATTCTACTAAAAGTTCTTAGAAAACATAACCATGATTTTACTCAAGAATGAATTTTTGCATATCAGTCAAGAACATTTTCCTGGTTTCTTCTTGGGGTAAGATAAATTTTATTTATTATTCTATTTGCATTGCATTCATGTAGGGAAGAGTGTTTTATTAAAAATTAATTTAAGGTTATGAAAATTTCCCCTTTGAGTTTGACATAATTTTCTGGGTTCATTTTCATGTATGATGTAACTGTGGTACAATTAAAGTTTTGCCCAAAGCTGCTGTAAATAGACTATTTTGGAACCAAAAGTTATTACTTATCTATAGTTGATACCTGGTCCTATTTGATCATTCCAAACATTTTGTCTTAGGATCAGGAAACATTCACAAATACATGAATATTTTCAGCAAAAGTGTAAGGCAAACTATATTCTCAAATATGATATTTGGTGTCTGCATACATTTTTAAATTAAATAGGAATATCATATAATTGGACTTGTTAAGAGAGAATCCAGACATAAAATAATCCACATTCAGCCAACTGATCTTTGACAAAGCAGACAACAATATACACTGAGGAAAAGAAGCCCTATTCAATAAATGGTGTTGGGAAAACTGGATAACCATATGAAGAAAAATGAAACTGATCCATATTTTTCACTACTCACAAAAATTCATTCAAGATGGATAAAAGACTTAAATGTAAGGCATGAAACCATAAGCATTCTAGAAGAAAATGTAGGAAAAACTCTTCTAGATACCAGCTGAGACAAAGAATTTATGAATAGGATCCCAATGGCAATTCCAGCAACAACAAAAATAAATAAATGGAGCTTGATTAAATTAAAAAGCTTCTGTGTAGCCAAAGAAGTATTCAACAGAGTGAATAGACAACCTACAGAATGG